>UZAN01000331.1:0-10677 GCA_900618425.1 Echinostoma caproni | reverse complement strand
TTTTGATCTGTTTGCTCGCCTCTGTCATCGTTACTAACTGAGCTCCAATCGGTCAATCAGACATCTGTATTATGATCACCTTATATATGTAAACGCCTGATGCGATATATCGAAAAGAAATTTCTTCACGGATACCGTTTTCTACAATATTCAAAATCTTTTATTCTTGATGGGTTGGCCTTCTAAATTTTAATGTTATTTTCCTCTAAATGATTTATTGCTGTTTCTCTACCCAAACTGAATGCTTTCTCCATCGGATTAATCAGTGGGCAGTGTGTCACATGACACGAGCCATTTCGAAACAGATCACGAAGTCTCAGCACTGACAGATACAGCTGATCATGAGTTTCCTATTGGGGACTAGGACGTGGATGGAACTGAACCTGTTTCGACTTAAAAGATTGAACACTTTCCTTTTCCGTCGGGACTGAATATGAATATATTTTTCACACCGAAATGTATGTGTGATGGTGATGGGGGGATATTTGTTCTCCGGAGAGATCTTCATAAAATAGCACGAAATTGGCTGAAATAAAAACAGTGATCAACCAAAGTCCGAATCGTTGTCTCAAGGCTACTGGTGTTTATTGCGTTTTAAATTCAACACCAAATAAACTCCCAGTAATGAATAATTTGTTTATTGGAAAGCAATCCATTGTTTAGGATTCAATAATTCGTTTGACATAGTTATAAACAGGCAGACAATGGACGCTTTTGGCATCGTCAAAACCATACTTCCGTTCGTTATTTATTGAATGAACAGGGGGGATTTTCCTCTCAAACACTTTAGGACGGTTGGTACGTATTGGCGATTAGCTAACCAGCTCGTATTTTGACAGTCAGCCAAATGATGACCAAATGGTAATCTGGATAGTTACGTGCAAACGGTTTTTACTTCCTGACCGAAGTGTTGCGCATTGAGCACTGGAAGAAAGGCAGGTCAATAACCCGTTATGCGTCGTTGGTTCTTTGTGACATTATCCATCACCGGCCTCGAGTTTACCTCAGTTAATATACGGACTTTGGATATACAGTGCTATATTACAAATTAGAAAATGAAAACGGAATCGAAACTGAATGAGAGCACAATCTTTGCTCTTGTTTCTCATATTAGACGTACCAAGTGAAGGCTCTCACGACACCTAAAGATGAAATGTGAGAGTTCGCAGGCCATATTCAAAACGATGGATCTGAAACAAAATTTAGTAGCCTTGTTATATTTTTCGGAAACATTTCTTTCAATTGCATATAACTGTAATGCAAAATCTTTCACGTGGCAAAGGAAGTATACCGGAGGATTGAGAGGAATTACCAATCCTAGGTGGAATACTTATGATAATTTTTTTCAACATGCTCGCCCCTTAATTGGATGTCCGATGTGATCAGAAACAAATCAGATATACTAACGTTCGAAATTTGCCTCATTGTCTCAAAGCAATGGAGCCCGAGTGGTATGGAAGATCTAGTTAAGTTGCGAGTGTCTGCAGCGCAATCACTAGGCGGTTGCTTTTTCCGCTTCCGCCTGCTTTGAAGAAGTCTATACCATCGCATCTTGATGCGTAAGCCCCGAACTGTCCAAACTCTGCCCGTCTGTAATCGAGGTTAATTCAACGAGCATTGGTGAATAAGTCTCCTGTTCTAGAGCTGTTCCTGTCAGCTCAAAGGCAACTATTGACAATGGAAATGATACAGCGATGTCGCTAAACCTTTCCTTAACAGGTGGAATCATATATGTTAAACTGTAGGAATTTTCTTTCAATAATTAATTCAATGATTAACGAATAATGCCCGCATTTATTTCAAGCCTATACAGTCAACCACGTACTGTTTAGGGTTCCGTCACGAAAACGACTTTTGCAATGGTTGCACCCTCGACGCATAGGTACGCCATAATAACCATAAGCCACATTGACTGTCTTGGGCTGGTTGCCGTTCGGATCTAAACCCAACATACATATGCGAGGTCCACTTCAGTACAATTTCAACAGATGAAAGATTCTATTGGAACAAATGTCCTGCTCCTTATGAACTGTGATTTTAAGATAGTTGAATAATCGGAGTAACTGTCTCCATCAGTTGTTGATGAGTAAGTGCTAGAGGATGCAGAACGCGATACCAGAGCTATCAACAGACGTTAAGAGATAGCACTTCCGCTTTGGGTCTGAAAACTGACTTATCGTTGTGAAGCGACTGATGCCTCATCGGCAAAGACTGGTCACAACAAATAGACTTATCCGGCTCAAGAGTGATATCATCACCACGTATGAATCCAAGGAAATTACTAATCGTGTCCCGAAAAACGTATTAAGGGTTGCCGATTTATGCCGCATCATCCGGTTTTAAATCTTTATAAATCAACAGAATTATGTATCACCCCCGATTGCACCACGAAATCAACAGGAACGTCTATAACGGATTGTAAAGACGTTTTTATTCTTGTTTTTATCCTCGGTGACTATTTTTGTTTCATGTCGTTCTATTCTAGACTAAAATGCTATAAATTCCTTTTATTATTATTATTATTATTATTATTATTAGTGTTGGCATCACACCGGTTCCAAAGTCGGTGTTATACATATAAATATCTGTATAAAGGTAGAACGTGAAATTACAAACAATATGGATGTAATTGTCCTTCGGTTCCGACGGCACCAGAAACTTTGCGAATGATGAATCTCTATTGTCTACTACATCTATTCCTCCCAAAAACGTTAGATTAACCGGGGTCTTTGTTATCGCAGAGTGGATTTCGCATCCACAATTTTGACATCAGCAGCAAAGAGGTACAATGCACAAAATCTTCTGATTTAACTTTGATTGACCGACCAAACAGAAGAGTGTAGAATATCTGAGACTGATTTTAGTGTCTGCAATTGCAATTGTGCATACCTCTGTGTTTGGCTGCCCTATTCACTCAAACTATAGTTTTCATTTTAGTTTCCTCCATGAGAAATGTGTAACAGAAGAGTGTCCTTTGAACACATCCAATCCTGCCAGTGCCGTGACCTTGTTCTCAAATTCCGAATCCTGGATAACTGCTGGGGTTGTGTGGCCATTCTTTCTCTCTCCTCTTTCAAAAGGAACCCCGGGACTATTGAACCAAAATGTGCTCTTAAAGCAGGAGTAGAAGGAATTCTGCTGGAGACTATCTCGACCGAATATAGATACATAAACACGTGCCTCTATCGAGATACATTGGTGTGCTCATTTGTTTTAGCAACAAACATCTTGAACACCATTTCGTTATGTCTCACATAATGTGGCACCAAGTGCGAATCAATGTAAAAGGGGCTACATTTGAGTTGAATGCGATTATCTGTGATAGCGTGTACCATTCTTACGGATTACTCTGCTACTTACTTCTCCAAACGCTTAATGGTTATGAGTTCTACCGGGGTAACGCTTGATTTGCTCATAGCGAATCTGTATGGAATCAAAGTATTGAAAATTGGTTCTCGTAGCTCGGGTGAACTGAGTTCTATTTCGCCTGTTCGCCGAGCTTGGCAATTTGTTTGCAAACGTTTCGTCACCAGCCGAGATGACATTATCAGTGCTTGTGAAGGCCACTTCACAGTTCGAAGTGAACTAAACAAAGAAATTATTTACGCACAGCTGGAAAACAACTCCTTCACTGATGTGGTGCTCGCTCTCATCGTTCACATAATAGGAAAAAACCGGCAATTGCGAACCGTTGAACTAAAGATGCATGCACAAGTAGACATGTGATCCTGCCCGAATGGGATCGAGAATTGTTGAAAAACGAAAATGATTGAAATTGAGCCCAACTAATCGAGCTTTACTTTGCAATGTCTATATTATATTGTGCATCAGAATTTCATTGTAGCTTGCTCATTTTTAAAAACTGAAAGACAATAAACGAGTATCTCATGTGCCTAATGCTCGACAAAATATATATCCCAATTCGATAGAATATGTATTATTTTAGTTGACAAAGAACCAGAATAAATGAAAACCGCAATTCACCAAAAACCAACAAAGCCTCTAACGATTCTTAATGCTGAGGATAAAATTTGTTGATAGAAACGTTTGCGTAAATAGTCCTCAAAACGCTAGCTCAAAACAAATCAACAAAGTTTGCACAAGAAGCTTATAAATACATGATCAAAAATAGTCATGACAATGCGTTATTCTCATTGAAAAAGAAACAAAATAACACAGCATAAAGAAGGATTTGTCACATGTAAACCTGGTTCGAACGTTTATCGGATCAGGGGATTCTATAAAGGATTGTCTATTCGTGCTGAAAAACGTTCAATCGCTTTGAAACCGCAAAAATACCTTTTGAATCGCCTTACCATGGAATGGTTATTAGCCCAAAGCGTTTTACCTTATCATTTCGTCAATTTTTTTATTTTACTTCTTACTATTGAAAAGGCAATGATACAATTTCAGGAACGGGGAAAGCGGTCAACCAAAGGGCTGCCATAAAATACACATAATGGAAAATGTCAAGCGATGATGCTGTAGGGATTCTAACACACATCCACCGGGGTGACATAATTTGGTGTCCTTACCACCGGGTCAGCACCACCCATAGCGTATCAGAATGTTTTGCCTACTTCTCGTCAATGGGTCAGCATGGAAGGGAGTGGATTAAGGTTGATTTCCAATTCGAACGTTTTACAACAATTATTATTATTATTATTATTATTATCAAATTATCATAAAATTTGGCATCCAATATGCTTAGAGAATCGACGGTATGTAAGTATGCATTTTATAGATAAAAGATCGATAATAATATGTAGAGCTTACCAGTCTGGTGTCTAATTCTCTGACTCTCTCATCTTAAACTTTAGCTACAATAAAGATCACGACTCCATGGAGGCACATTCGATTCTCACAATTGCTACAATTCCCTCGGAAGTCATAGATTCCCCCGAGGCTATGGCGAACAATGCAAACAACGGACTCCCTTTTTCCAGGATAGCAAAATGGACATTGGCAGCTTTAGATCCAGACACTGGTACAAGGAAAAAATGCCATTCTTGCCCGGAACTACGATTTGACGCTAATGCTCAACGTGTATCAATTCCGGACAGAAACAGAGAAATTTTGGAATCACAGAAACCATTGATCGAGTATAATCAGCATTCCAGTTCCAATACAACAGCAAAATGGATCCTGGACTATTCGGAACCCCTGTGTACGATAAATTTCCCCAGATCTGAACCTGATAAAGTAAACCAGAACAACGCATTGACCGGAAGAAATAATAGCGCGTCAAAAACTATTGCTAAATCAAACACAAGGGTGTCCAATTGTAAAACCTGCAAATCTGGCTTCTCACACCTTGTGTCTCGGTTTAGAGAGAACAGAGAGGATCAATCCATAGATCGTCCTTTATCCGAACTTTCAACAATTGAACTTTCAGATATGTATCAAAGCAGTTTGGGCACTGTTACCTCGATAGCAACTCAAGCTGGGATCTCATGCTTGGCTTTGTCCCATTTCCTGGTTAGTGGGTAAATCATTACACCTTGAGCAGCTCACCAATATTCATTACGTTTCATAATTTGTGAGGTTCGTTTAGAAAGTAGAATGGAAAAATTTCTCCAGAAGAACAGTCCTTGGAAACTGGATGCCAAAAAATTACTCTGAAGCATACAAAAAGCACACAAATCATTCAATGACAATTTTCGCAGAAAGAGCGGTCAAACGTTCTAGTGAATTAATTTTTTTCAAATACTTCTTTTCTATGGGAAATAGTCAATAAGTAACGCATGCACCCACTGGAACTTTAATGGATCGTGGTATTAGTGCACATCAATCAAATTTTTGTTGCTGTTCGGATACAACCCTATTTAATATGCCTCCATAATATGCATCCAGACAATAACGATTATTGCAATCATACGCAATGGGGGAAGTTGAGCACTTCTGACAGCTTTAATACAACTTGGTATGCCTGAATGAATTAGGCGGTGATCAGTACGGTATCGTTGATGATTATCTTAATAAGCAAGTAGCAGTACAGAAGGTTAAGATAAGAAAATCAAATGTATAGAACGTCGTCTTTGCCGTGACACGAATTACTTCATATCGGATAAATTTTCTCATGGTATCAAATCGATGCCGCTTTTCTCGAACGAGGACAGTACCGCTTCCAGAATCCAATCGATCACGAAGTGGTGGTATTGAGAAGCCAATAGAGGGTAGCTCTGAAGAACACCGCTTTCTGTTATGAACTCAAGCGAAAAGAGGCCGTAAATACCGACTCGGCTTTGGCTATCAGCACAGAGTGATCGTAATATTGAAATACACTTATCGAGATCATCCCTCGGGGAAAGCTAGCATCAGAGTTCAGAGCGATCGACTGATTCGGAGGGCTGCTTTCGGATCGAGGAAGTTATGAATGATGTAATTGCTACAAAACATGTCTGTGTTCTACAATTGAACGAACACGGAAAATGTGGTCGATACATCCTGAACCGAGTCTAAAATCCCGTCTGGTTTTCACACGTGCACACTTCATGCGCGACACACGATCGACGGAGTACAAACAATTTACGTTGTCACAGACCTCTAAGTGTTATGAAGTACTGTGCACATTTATGAGTAGTATGTTCGGATTGCGCAGTATATTACGCAGTATATTGTGATTGGCAGTTTCTCCTAACGGTAAAAAATGAAAAAGACCTAGGGCGAATTAGTGTGTTCAAAATTATGACGAAAGGATATGCACATCTGACATTGGATCGTTCCATCAGTTATCTTGCTAGCTAGTCACAATTGTGATTGACTTATTCCAGGCGAGACGTTTTGCTCTGTGTAAGCTTATTGACCCTGTCAGATGCTGTTCTTCAAATGAATAATTTTCCTTGTCCTGGTACTACTATGTGGAATTAGAACACAAGTGACTGGAACTACATAATCAGGGAGAGCTTAAAGATAAATTTGATAATGGGGCAAAGGAGAAAGTCGAATAGGCTTAGGAAAGTGAAGATATAAGCAATGTGAAATACAACCCAGAAACTGGCCTGAAGTTGTAGATTCGATCGATTCTAGTGATATATGGTGGAAATCAAGTTCAACAATAACGTTCTGTTCAAGTTCTTATACTGTGCGTAAGAAACCCGGTTACTGCATACATACTTTTCTAATACTTGTACTTGGATTTTGTTGCTTAGTTGTGACCGAGATCAGGCAATCCAACGAATTTGTCTTGGCATAGGATCCGTCTCGGCTACTGTTCTTTCAGCAAAGTACATAGAAGCAAAGAGGGTAAGAGAACCAGTAATGTATTTAAAGATGAAATGCAACCCTAAAACTTGGGTGAATGGGAAGCATGACACAACCGATTGCGAAACAGCAATCACTGGAGGAAGAGGAAGAAGAGTATCACAGACCAATGCAATTCATTTCATTCTCGCAGAGATTGCAATTTTCATTACGTGACTCCTTTGTGAAAATAAAAACGACCATTTGTTTAAGTGTATTGAATTCTATACTAATATCCACATACCACGGTCCTTGTATTGTTGTTCTGGTATCACCTCATCCCTTCAGAATTCATTTATTCCTAACATTTCTTTCACCTATTATTTTATTTGAAGGCGGATAAAAGGTACCATAAATCTACTTCGTTATTCTTAGAACTTGTCGTCAGTGCGTACTTTTCGTTCCTTGAACGGAACTCCAACTCGTATTTCTCTTCCAGTCAGTAAAACTCGCAGTGACGACGGGTCTCCGTAGGGACGAAAAGCAACTGTTCAGCAATTTATGTTGGCCATCACCTTGAATCTCATCGCCAATGAAATGCATTGAACCTGTGAGAAATCAATGAACTCACACCCAGGATCACAAAATAAGCAGTGCCTGGTGTCTGTACAATACGGATCAGCTTACCCAAAAGCCCATATTTTTGAAGCAAATCTTGTTTAGAAATCAGTAATGTTTAAGGACCGGTGGTTTTAATTACAAACACGAAATTAGAACACCACAGAATACTGTTTGGCTTATTAGTCAGCTTGCAACAGACGGTGAAGTTGCAAAGCACCGTAAGCATCGCGAAAGTAACAAGTAACAAGTTCAGTTTGCTTTTCCGCGTTTACTTTTATTTTAAATGGTTACTTTACATGTGTTTACGAGAAACAAGAATATCACCTATTACAAACAATAAATGTGAAATCCTTTTCTGTTATTCAGTCATTCAGATAATAATAAAAATAAAACTACCCTCCATGCTCTCAAGATCTCAATGAAGTCTTTTATAGCAAGTATTCAATCAATTCCCGTTAGGAAAATAACAGAATATATAATTAATTGAGGAGACATAGTACAACTATAAAATGCTAAACACTAATAATACCACGTACATTTTTGAATCATTTATCACCGTGTGGAGTAAATTAAGTTATTATCAAGTTGTGATATTTTTTCAGCAATTATAATACACAGAGAATTTTAAATGAAAATGACTGTTTTTAGCCCCCCCCCCCATTCATTCATTCATTCATTTCCATCTCCGCCTATAGCTTACTCGATGCGATACCGCTTTGACCAAAGGCGTTCCATACGCGGCGCTACAAATGGGTAAACAGAAACAGAAACGATTCCGTATTCGGATACTGCATTTTCTCGTCATACTGGTTGTGGTTTTTCTCTGTGTAATTATTGTCCCAGCACTGATGTTTTGGCTAACGGAAGGTAGTTGGTCGTACCTGGACGCCATATATTTTTGTGTTATCTCTATGACTACTGTTGGTCTTGGGGATCTGGTCCCGAGTGGAAATTTGCCCGATGATATGCATGCTTTTGGATCAAGAAATTATTTTCGATCTTTGTACGCCATTGTCAGTTCATGTAAGTGTTTTTGTGTTGTACATATATTCTTCTGTTGATCTTCGATTCTAGCATTGCTACTATAGAAAAACAGTCGTTCTACGCTTTCTTAGCAGCTCCAAATTGGCGTTAGGCTGACCCCGTTCGTTTGTTTCAGTTTATGCAACCAAACGGGGACTCTGTATATTTTATTTTATTTATTTTCGAGGGAAAACTATCGTATACTGTTAGTTACTATATTTGTGTGATAATTTTATAAAGTATACTAATTTGTATTTTTTTTCTTTCTACAATGCGTACTTTCGCGGCTCTTGTGCGTTTCGTGTGTGCAACAAAATGTTTTACGTAACACAAGGTATCATGAGTGAACCAGCACATTGAAAAGAATTACCGCAATTTCAATTGTCCCCATTACTTGCAGCAAGAAGAAAAAGATCCACTGTTTTCCTGATTCTGTAACGAAATTTCGATTGTCACTAGAGTGATACATTGCTTCATACAAGTTATCCGATATTTTGTGTCATCTGCGCAGTCGAAATAATGTGCAAAACTGATTTATCAAATCCTACAGAAATCACCGTGCACGAAAATGACAACAGCTTGGATACAGTTCATTCTGATATGCTCACGGAGGACCATGTTTTATCAATCACAGTATTTTCATTTTATCTGAATTTCCTGTTTATTTTCTCTATACGCGTCTCTCAAAATAATTGCTAGGGCAGTCCTCCTCGCTGATTTCTCCCAGTGAGATTGTCACGGCAATTGGATGCCCCTAATAGCGATTGGAGTCAACAGTGTCTCAGGTTATTGCCTTGTCCTAGTTCCAGAGAAGCATACCACAGACAGAGGTGGGACCTGAACTTGGACGTCCAATTTGATAGCTCAAGATAGGTTTCAAATAGTCCATTGAAGTGTCATTTGCAACCCAGATGCGATTGAATAATCAGGCACTGCCTCATGAATCCTATAGTCCGAGAAATAAAAATGCAGCCGAACCGTTGTACATGCTTGTATTTGAGAATCTAAAACACTATTTTAGTGAGTCCATACACAATTTATCAGGTAGCAGATCACCTACGGATGACCAAATAATTCCAGAACTCAAACATTCAAAGATGAGTGCGAAAAACACGCTGTGAGACAATCGGACATCAAAGATAATTAGCTCATTTGAGGAACAGGTTTCTCTGATCGTAATGGTATGAAACTTGTTTGGCAGATCCCCCGGTGACAACGGACCGGGTTCTTCTTATGGTCCAGTAAGTAGGGTTTTGATTGGTGAAAGTTTTCGTTTTTTTATTTCTGAGAGACTCACTTGGTGTGAAAAAATAAAATCAATGGTCTATGCCAGCAAAATAAAAGGATGTGCTTTGTCGTCAGGACCATATTTTTACATGCTGTGTTATGGTGGAACAACAGAAAATTTGTCCGATCCCCGAACACATTTTCTACTCACATTCCATATATTTTTCCCAGAGTTATGAATCGACAAGTTCTAGGCCGAGCTAAATATCTTGTTATTGGAAATGAAACAATGTGTCATGCTGCGCGACGCGTTTAGAATCCTCTACAACACAAACAAAACCAAGGTTCTGAAATACGCCGAGGCACTAGCCATTCAAAATTACCATCCCAAACTGTGTAAACAGCGCGAATGGCTTATCACTCTGCCGCTATCTTGGTAACAAATGTCTGGTGAGTAATTTTGAACGTAATCTTCATTCACATCGCAATTAATTCAATTGTGCTGTGACTGCAAACGATTCTGAAGTTTGACAGCCATACCTACGATTGTACAGTTCAGAATCTGTCCCGGGTGGGACTCGAACCCACAACCTCCGGATTAGAAGTCCGACGCGCTATCCATTG
>UZAN01000330.1:0-10682 GCA_900618425.1 Echinostoma caproni | reverse complement strand
TATCGTTTAGTACGATACCTACACCACGCTGACCCAGTGAGCGGGCTGCGTCGTCTCCTGATGTGCGAAGGAAATACTTCGAGGACAGACCCGGCGCACTCAGGTGGCTTATAATAATAGAATCCTGAATTCGTGTCTCCGATACGCAACAGACATCGACGTCTAGAGACTGCATTGTACGCACAAGACACTCCTGTTGACCCACCTGCATAAGAGTCCTGACGTTGAAAGCTCCCAGATTGAGAGATTGACGAGGCTTCAGAATCTGCACTTTATTTACAGGAAAACTAGTTACAGTGCTATTTGGCAAAGACCTTTGGCGAGTGACGGCCAAGTTGTCTGAAGAAGGGGTAAAGGGATAGGATTGGGTGAGGAAGACAAAGAGTTAAACAATGGTTGGGATATCTGTTCAATACGGCAAATGATTCTGCTTCACGTCCAAGGGGCGATGTCCCTGAACAGTGTAACAGCCAATCCCTGTTATGGACATTAAATTCACCCAAAATTGTTGGAGTCTGCTTCAACAATGCTATCTATGTTTTCCGATAAAACATCAAGGAGTGAAGGGTCACTACTATTCGAGGAACGGTACACTGCATAAGTAGTGATTGAAAGAAGGGAACCCAAATTTCAGCCACAGTCTGGAACTCGCGGTTGGTGAGATTTGAGTGGGAGAACGGAATGAATGATGGATGGAAGCACAAACACCAGCTTTGGGAATGAACGAAGTGTGAAGGGAATAATTAGGTAATTGAAAATGCGTGGTGTCTGTAGAAGCGGAAAGTTGAGTTTTGGATAAAAATAGAGCAAGAGGGGAATTGGACTGAAGAAACTGATGAACAGAATCAATATTGTGGTTCAAGCCGCGAGTGTTAGTGAGTGCGATTGTCGATTGAGAGTGCGCTTTAGAATTGTTCCTGTTTGTTGTAGTATTCACGTTAAGATGAGAGGGTAACCGGCAACCTAGCCCTGGAACTTGGAGTGGCGAACCACATAAGGCCCCGATGCTTAGACGGTGGTAGTGACCCGGGCGACGGCAGAACCGTCTATCACCCGTAGTATTGAAATAAACTTCTCGGGCACACCATTTAGAGTGAGGCAGCGCCAGAGTTTAGAGCTGTCGACTGAGTCGAAAGCCACCTTCAGATCGAGGAAGATAGAAATGGTGGGTCTACGAAAGGAGTGTCTGTGTTCTACGGTTTAACTAAAAGTAATGGTGTGGTCGATACAACCTCGACCAGGTCTAAAACCAGCCTGGTTCTCACGAGAACACCGTTCACGTGCGGCAGACAATCGACGGAGTATGATACCAGCGAGGAGTTTAGAAATGATGTTGATTAAACTAATTCTCTGTGGTTTTCACAGGAGGGTCTGTCACCTTTCCTGTAAATCGGTATGATCACCGATTCACACCATTCGGTCGGAACCTCTTTTCTCTCCCACTCTGAGCCCAGGAATTTTGTTAACTGCAAAACCAAGGGTAGATCTCCATCCTTAAAAACCGATGGGGACAGCCCGTCGGGGCCGGAATCCTTATGTCGTTTGAAATAACTTATTTCCCGGGTAACCTCCATTTCATATGGAGGTCTGATGTCAACCGACAGCATTTGCGCAGTTGTAGCGGGTAAGGGGAGGTCTTGTGTTGACGGGACCAACTGAACTAAGCCTTAAAATGTTCTGCCCAACGTTCAAGACGACGTTCCTGAATTTGAATTAGTGTGCCGTCAGACTCTTTAATCAGCTCATGCCTACTTTTCTTGGACCTGTACTCCTAATTAATTGGAAAAGATTGCGACTATTACCGATGGCCGCAGCCTTCTCCATTTCTCTATACTTCCCTACCCGTTACTTCTCGTGGTTATTCCTCAGACTCTTGATGAGCTGGCGTTTAAGGATTTTGGCGCTTTGTCGTATTTTGAATCCGAAGGAATGGCTTCGCAAGCGTCCAGCAAGGCAATCGAGGTTGGGGAGATCAATCGTTTTTTATTTGATCGTGCACCGTCGTTGTTTTGATTGATATTTGGATCGCTTCCTTGATTGTCGTCCAGTGTTCACTGAGTCCTCCAGCTGATGTTTGAGCTGAGAGGCGATCTGCTAGTTACTCTTTGAAGGCTGACTTGCAACCGTTGCGGATACTGTATTGTGGGCAATCGTTTTCGGTGGTGTTTCTGCCGTTGTTTACCAGGCGTAGGGAAAATCTGGCTCGTAATAGAGCATGGTCCGTGTCCACGGGTGTTGACCAGTAGGAACGGCAGTCTTCAGTAGATCCGTGCCAGCGGTGACTGAGGGCGATGTGATCGATTTGAATCTAGCGCTGTGAAGAGGTTGACGGTCTCCATGTAAGGCAGTGTCGTTTCTTGTGCGAGAATTTGGTGCTTGACAGAAACAGTCCGTGGTCAGCACATAGCTGGAGTAAGCGTTCTCCTTTGTCAGTCCAGTTAGCTGGGATTGCATGTGAACCATCAAATAGCTTTTCTGATTCGTCCAGAGATCCCACTTGAGCATTGAAATCTCCAGCGACTACCACAATGTCCGTTGACCGAGCCCTTCGGAGCAGTTGAGAGAGGTCCTTGTAGAATTCATCCTTCAGTTCAGGCGAACTGCAATCAGTCGGTGCAAACATACAACGCATAAGCATCAACGCTTCGTTCTGTAGCTGTGGATCCGTACTGAACCATTCTGATGCACAACGCAAAGTCGGCCACTTACCGAGATCCAATCGAGAGGTGAACGGTCGGCCTTGACACAGCGCGATCCTGACACCGGCAACACCGCGAGCTTCGGATGCCGAATCGTCTGCTACACGGAGAGTGAAGCGTGAGGATGAAGTTGAATCTGGAGATCGTAAGGTGGTGGTTGAAGTAGGGTCTTGTGTGTGTTTCGGAGGCACAATATACATTGGAGGTTTCAAGGGTTCTAGTTAAGGCAGCTGTTTGACCAATCTACGCCCCAATACCTTGTAGGGCGTGATTGAAGCAACGATGTGAGAGCTTCTGGAGAACTGTCACGCAAGGACTTTGAATTTTGCTCACGTGTTGTTCGTTGGTGCGCTGGTTGACAATCCGCTTTTCGAGATTAACCCGTAGTCTCATGCACCCAATGAGACAAGCGGAACGTGGACGCGATGGCACTTTATTGGCTGGGGGCTGCCCAGCTTGGGCGGGCGTTGGCTGTCCAACGAAGTGCGAAGACTTCCCCCACCGTCGAGAGGAAGCCGCAGGTACCCCGCTCTTACGTCCATCTAGCGGGTTATTTTACTGGCAAACTGCCCCTGGTCGTGCTTTGTTGCTGGAGTGACCTCTCCAGGGGCGGAAGTAGATGGTCAAAGGAAGCTAAGAGAAGCCCAAGCACCTGGCTTTGTGAAGTCGAGCTTTCTCTGGCCTCTACCCATTGACCTTTCAGGCATAATTGGATCTGCGACTGTGAGGAGCCATCCTGTGTAGCTCGCAGGTTCATGAATGCCCGCAAGCCATGACACCACGTCGAGGTGTAGTCTTGTCGTGATGGACCAGTCTCTGAGATAACCTCAACTTCCATTAAACCAGCTTTCGTGGTTCTTCCTAAGATTAAGTTACACAAATCACCGGAACCGTATCATTAGAGTGTGCTTCTAGAACTGAGACGGGTAAGTTGTGTGGAAAATTAAAAAAAACATTGGTCCGAAGAACTCAGTGGAGGAAATGTCAAGTTTAGAAAATAACTTTAGGTTGAATGTGAAGACAAGATAAAGGATACAAACGCCCTGGAATATGCCTGTTAAATTTGAACACACTATATAGACAGTGAATTAATATAAACATAGTCACTAGCAATTTTGGGGGTACGAGTCGGAAAATCAGTCAGTTGGTGTAGGTGCAGGGCAAATTATTCTGCTTCACGTCCAAGGAGTAATTCCCTTACAGAATGTAATAAACATTCCCTGTTGTGTCCGGTTAAATATCCCAAAATTGAAATCTGAGCTTTGGGGTTGTTTCAACTATGTTCTCAGTGCGTTGTAATCGTGTTTGATATATCGGTGGTGAGATGAGAGAGATAACTGGCAACCTAGGCATGGAACTTAGAGCGGCGAGCCACATAAGGCTATGGCGACTTGGCGACAGTACTGACCCTGACTGCGGCAGAATCATCTACCATCACTAATTAATGCTGTCATTCCTATGCGGCCGCCTCAGTGATCAACCGAATGTTCAGCCCAACGGCAACAACCAAAAGCGTAGCGCACCAGTGCAAGATTACTGGTTATGTAGGCTAATAATCCAGAAATCACGCTCGGCATTCTGTGCTCAACCACTTCAACACAAACCTCTTTTCATACTGTCTTATTTCTTTATGTTGCCGCGTTTTCTCATACAGTGTTTTGTTCTTCACTTCTTCCCCTCCACTATCTCTTTAGGGGTTTTCTATGCGTCGCGGGGGCGGTGGTGGTGGTCGAAGACGTGTCCAAGATCCACCAATTAACCATGATCTATCAGTTTCTCTTTTGGATGTGCTCAACGGTACAGTAAAGAAGATGCGTATCACACGACATCGACTCAACCCCGACGGACGAACCACGCGACTGGAGGAGAAGGTATTGGAAATTGAAGTGAAGAAAGGATGGAAGGAAGGCACCCGAATCACATTCCAGCGCGAAGGAGACGAGAACCCCAACGGAAATATTCCGGCCGATGTAATCTTCACTGTGAAGGATCGAACACACAAACACTTCAAACGTGAGGGTGCAGATGTTCGCTACATCGCTCGTATCAGTCTGAAGAAGGCGTTATGTGGAGGCACCATTACTGTCCCGACCATTGATGAGCGTCAGGTCACGTTGACCTTGACAGATGTGGTGAAACCCCGTGGAACCCGACGTATTACTGGTCAAGGTTTACCGTACGTGAAGGAGCCGAATCGTCGCGGAGACATCATTGTCGAATTTCAAATCGTGTTTCCGGACACTCTAGCTCCTTCCCAAAAGGCGGCATTGAGTAATATACTGCCGGACAATGTCTGAATAGAATGGTTTTGCTATGATTAAGTGAACAGTAACGAGTTCCGTTCTTACACACGTCTCGTCCCTTGTCCTGCTCCCTACACGTTCTACTCGGTGAACTCATTCTGTGAACGATGAGGTAGTGAAGTCCCGGGTGCGTGCAACTGGCCATTCAATTGTGAATAAGCTTATGGCTCGATACCACTCGTCTTTTTTACCCCCTTGTTCCATGCGTTTTTGTGGTTGCGTAAACAGAGATACTAACGTACAAACGTGAAACAACTGGGATTCTGGTTTTGCTATACCATATAATCTGTCTACATTGAAACAGAGTACTCATAGGCAGAAGGCCATTTACTCGCCCGAAGATCTGTTTCTGCTCCACTATGCTACGCACCTGGGATCGTCCTATCTTTATTGACTGCATTCTAACAGTAAGATTTCCGTCAAGAGACGGAAGAGTTTCAGTTTGAACAAACATAAAACGAGCACCTTCGTGTGACAGTTTTGGTTGCTCTCATTTAGCAACCCATTTGGGTGAAGGATTAGAGTTAGAAGCAGTGTCAGTGTTAAGGTACACTGGCGTCACTTTTTGCGATACTAAGACATACCGCTCAATGTCTCGAACCAGCGATTACACTGGTCACGAGTACTCAGTCGGAAAGCAGATGGTTTGTGCAACTGTTTCTCCTGATCAGCGTTTCCGTACTCTCTTACCGGATCTTTGTTTGGCCACCCTTGACTTTTCCCAGTTACCTACGAACAGACGTCACAAGTCAGGGAAACCTATTGGGTGACATGCGTTGCACATGCCCGAGCCAACGTAATCTATGTAGGTCGAGTAGTTGCTCCAATGCACAACCGCGATTGCTTAAAAATCCTCACCTAACCTCGTCATTGCTTGTTCGGTTAGCGCACCATACTCGTGCAGTGCGGCCTAGACAGCTATGTTCGTTCTGTTTCCCTAACGACCATACCTCTACACCATACGATAGCACGAATCAGACTTCGTCAGGTTGAAGTCCGGTGCATCAGCACAACTGAACACTGTTACTTCTCGTTCCGTGGACGCGCTGGTGCTTCTGTGTCCCAAATACAACTTATAGACAGTGGTGACATCTTTGATGACATCCATACGAGTGTCACCGTTTTATTGTGTACATACAGAAAGTTACAGCTGTTGAACCCAGGTTGGTCCTACGGTGATGTTAGCCCAAAAGCTTTTTTGTGTTGCCTAAAGGTCCCCTTGAAAATGTTGAGGATTTTTCGGTTATTTGCTGTGTCACAGCGAGTAGCTGTTAAGACCTATCTTCCGGTCAACATGGTAATGACGTCAAAATTTATCAAGTTGTTCCCACTTTTCTTTCATCACAAAGGTACAAAACCGGCGTACAGCAGCTGCTAAGGCAATGCTTGATCGACGGGGGAGGGTGGAAATGACTTTTGTCCGATGACTGCCTATGATGGGTATGAAGCCGTATATGTAAAAGATCATACACAAATTCAAAGTATTGGTATGATTTGATTTTGCGTTTTGGCACATTTTGCGCTGCATGAATCGGCACTCGTTTTCATCAGATCGGGAGTGGAATCCTATCCTTGTTATCGATCGGGTGTAAATCAACAGACTTTGTATATCTTTTGCAACACCCAGTCCGGTACGATAGTTAACCACGCGCCCGTGTATATGTGTGCATTGTTACACGCACTCGCAATCACCTATTCAGTATGCTTACTCGTATCGCTGGTACTTTAATTTCTCGTAGACACGCCCATTACCATTAGGTTTTTCCCTATTGCAGTCTCTCGGGGCGTTTGATTCTGGCTCGAAAAAGGGCATACGAATTAACAGTGAGAAAAACATGCCCGAGGTCTGATCAATCGCTTAACTATCTTCCCCATGGCGATTGAACCAACCGACATTGCGCAAGTGTGCTTTCGGCCTTCACACCACTCTCGTGCCATATTTTCTGTAAGTTTGGGGCTGATCTAAAAATATCAACAGTAGCAACATTTACAATACCTAAACGGCCGTAATGAAGGTATTATGACTAGTTTCCTTTTTCTTCGCTGGAACTGTTTATTGTCGGCGGTGCTCAAATCATCAAAAGTGAGCTATCTTTGTAATTATCAAATTCCATTGCCCAATTTTGCTTAAACATATCGCAACACATGACCTTTATTTGAACGCTGGGTGGTGCGTCGTAGTTCATTCAACCACAATCGCCGAGTTTACAACCTATGTTTTCGGTGGTTTGTTATACAGTGATAGTCAATCTCGTTTGATACGGAAAAGGCTTGTTCGAACCTTGGAAGCTGATCGACTCGGGATGAAGCAATCATGCAACTGCTGATCAGCGAACCAAATGGTCTCACTATAGCTATACTCCATTCGGTACCACCCATCTTTGCAATTTTATAACGAGTCACTGTCCCCGCAAATCTTGCCGGTCATTAGCCTCTGTAATCAAATCGAATGCTTGGCCAATCATGTTCGGAATGTTTTGGACTGAGTCATGGACCAATACCTTAATCTGGTGCCCAAATCAAGTTGAACGCACTTGGAACCGCTCCCTTCTCCGTTTTCGATCCTCATTGGGGTCAGTTGCTTCGCACCGCTGATGATACTCGAAAACGTTCAAACAGTTGTTCAACGCTCCTCAATTTTTACCGTCTTACCTTCGCTCTTAATGCGCTAAAATTTCATCCCGACTAACCCCTTCGGTTATACTGGAAAACAAGTAGAACTATATAGTTCATGTCGTGGTTCTCCTTCTAGGTATCACCGCGCTTATCTTTCTATTAGTATTTTGATTATTGTGGTTCTCGAAACGAGCATTTTGTTAGACCGTTGGACAAGGATTTTACCTTCCGATCTGAAAGTTCAGGCCTCGGCAGAGACGAAAAATACCACGCACTGCTAATGAGTTTAAACAAGGGCGAAACATTGTCAAAAGTTCCTTGTCGGCCATTGTTAACGAAACTAGATTGCATTATTCCTGTGCTCTTAAAATAAAAATCTGCAACACTCGCCTTGCATGTAATAGGTATGTCACGGATACTAAATTCAGACTGACTATGTGTCTCGGGGAATTGTGTCACGAACCCAATTGGTATAATTGATCGATACTATGCAACCTCGTGTGGAGACTGATCGACACAGACGAGTGAAATTTTGCTCGTCTACATATCAGCCTAATACCAAAGTTATCACTTGATTCAAAAAGTACTGGAACGCCCACGCAAAGTATTCGATGTTCCTCCGCCTTATATCGATCGGGCTTACGTAGCTAAAAAATTCAATTCTACATATCAATCAAAAATGTGTTCAAGGCAGGAGAGTTAAATATTTTCAGCATTACAAACAAGTGGATGAGACTTACGAACCACTGGCATCATTTGTCACGGGGGTGCGGAGCGTGGAACGGACAGGACCAAACCTAGTGGGTTATGGTGCGTTCCTGGTGATTGTGACGGGCCATGCTAATTCAGCCACGTCATTAGGTCACGATGCTTGTGAGCTGTTCATGCCTCCACGGACATTTATATTAGCGCTAAATCATTTGCAAATTATATTGAACCTTGAAAGGTCTTCAAAATTCTGGACTCATTCGGTACACAGTACAATAATTATCTCTGATAATTTGTTAAACTAGCTCGAACCCGCTGTCCACCATAGAATCAACTCATTGTTAGATGCATCATCTATCGATTTGCAGTCAACCGAGCGATAAAATTTTAGATCTCATCTTTCCAATAGTGTGATAATGCCGCTTATCGACTTGTGCTTCAATGTCGGGTGCGC
The DNA here is from genome assembly GCA_900618425.1 of Echinostoma caproni. Taxonomy (NCBI): domain Eukaryota; kingdom Metazoa; phylum Platyhelminthes; class Trematoda; order Plagiorchiida; family Echinostomatidae; genus Echinostoma; species Echinostoma caproni. The sequence continues at coordinate 1,902 of UZAN01000330.1, read as the reverse complement.
TAATCCTCATTGTGACTCGCTTTCGGTTCAGTTCGATTTAGACTGAGAGCTGGACCAACCCAGTCTTGTTGCAACGTTTTACATTTTAAAGGCACGAAGCACATACTGAAAACGTCTACACACCAGCACTGAAACCATCCAGAAAAGCTTGCAACTTACCCCGATCTTCACCTGGCGGTACAATGTCGTCTGCATGCTCCAAATCAGACAGTCTGTCATCTGGAAGCTGATCGTCACCACTATCCTCGCATGAGGATGGGGCTGTTTCCATAACTGAATCTATGACAAGGTCAACCCCACCGAACACCGCTTTCTATGGTGAACTCGGGCGAAAATTTGCCTTAAGCTCGGACTCTGCATCGACGAGTAGTATACAGTTTGACTCAGCTTGCGTTTCCGTGGAGCAGCCTGTGTTTTGTGCCAGTTGTAGATTCATCGGTCTAACCCTCACTCTTACAGTTGCTAGAGCATCGTCATTCTTTTCAAAGACCATCCATCCATTGTGGTATTCGTAGACATCGCACGACCTTCTATCGATAGGCCACTATGGAACCATTTGTCGAGAAGCGGTATACCTCAGAAGTATATGTCGGTCCTTAAATAGTTCCATCCTCAAACCTCAGCTCGGGTTAGTTCCTATGACCAACCTTCGTCACACTTGGGCGTTTCCAGTGGATCGATAAAAGGCTACCTTATATCCTGATGTCTTTTTAAGTTTGTCAAGGGAGATGCTTATAGGAATACTTCGATTAAGCGAGCAGTAAAGTTCAACTCCTCTCAGATAATAGCAATTTTGATCTAGAAAATGCCGATGACATCGCCTTGCTAAATGAGAATATGCAGACAGTCCAACATGCTTTGGACCTCTCGATAATCGAGATAACTGGATATGATGTGTTCTGCACCATCCGAAAGCAAATTGTATGTACTTTGAGGATCCTAAAAGGAAGAACAACTTTCTGACAACCATGTTTAGCACCTGACTACCTTAACGGTAGTGAGTAGTCGGTTTATATGAAGTTGCCCGTTGTTGCACACATTTGAGCTTTTTCCATTGATCTTATTCCTCACCTACGCCTGTCGCATTAGCCGTGAAAAGGGTACATTCATGTAATTCGAGTGCGATCTTAGGACCCACCCATATGTAATTATGTCCTTAGATGTCTGCTGCAAGTTAACACCAGAGCAATCGCTGCGTCTAAATCCCTCGGAACTGCAGAGCAGTAATTTGGACTAATCGCTTGCGTTCCCCGAACAGCAGTGTCGGATGTCTTAACTAATTTTTCCACTTTCTAACCTATCTAACGAAACAACGCATGACCCCGGTGATCGATGATTAACTTGGTTAGAAATAAACCAATCACCACCGATCACATAAAATGTCTAAATAGAGGTTAGTAATGACGCTTACCACAATCAACATATTAATCAAGACGGTTATGCGGCAGCTGCATTGCGCTATCGATACACCACTGAAACGCGCACAGCGTTATCTTTTCGCCATAACTGAGTCCACATTCTTACCAAAAACAAACATCACTCCGCTTGTTTTTGCAGATTCGGGTTTTACACCTTTTGGACAAACACTGGATCTTATTACCGTCTCACGAAGATTAGACCACCAGGTAAAACTAAATGGCTCTGTCAACTCTTGGATACATGCACCGTTATTAGTGGTCCACAGCGCCTTCCGCCAACTGTATTCCAAACATGACCGATGAAAATTTGTCCTGTGACACAAATAACATATCCTGAAGCCGTGCGACATCTCTTACTACTAACGAATCGTTATATTCACTCGGTTCTGTATGTTCACGCATGCGGCAAACCTGAAGTTTATAAATCTCTAAAGGTGTTAATTTTTTCTCCTATAGCTTGATAATCCTGCCCGGTGGCCGAGTC
>UZAN01000329.1:0-10687 GCA_900618425.1 Echinostoma caproni | reverse complement strand
GACAGACGATATCATCGGCATACTCCAAATCGCATAGCTTTTCTCCAGCTGTCCATTCAACACTAACGTTTTTGAGTACCCCTAGTTCGCTCTCCAGTATTTCCTCTACGACGAAATTGAACAGGAACGGCGAAAGAGAGCACCCTTGACGAACACCGCTGCTGGTGACGAACAGCCTACTTAGTTCGTTTTAGACCCTTACACGACCGGAGATATGTGAGTACAGTGACTTCAGTAGGTTAACGTACTTCTGGGGCATTCCTTTTCGAAGAAGGGAGCCCATAAGAGCTTCGCGTTCAACTGAGTCGAAGGCTCCTTTCAGGTCAAGGAACACTGCAATCGTTGGCCGACGGTGAGTATGACGCAGCTCAAGGATCTGACGCTGCCTTGCTGGACACCCATAGAATCATTGCTCTAGAAGCAAAATATGATAGCGCGCAAATTCCTAAAGCACAACTTCTCCAGGAGCCTAAATACTGACCGCGAGAAGAGGTGATTTTCAAAGTGTAGATAGATAGAGGGCTGCAGCTATTGGTAAAACTCGCAATTTTTTCACCTAGTTATAGGTTCACGAAAAGTGGGCGTGAGATAATCAAAGAGTCCAACGGTACACTGACTGATTCGGCAGCGCTGTCTGGTACGATGGGCTGAGCATTTTGAGACTCAGTTCAACTGGCGTGGACGTTAGACCTGGTTATCCATACCTCAACAGGGCAAATACTGCCAGTTGATATCAGTCCTCCATCCGAAATGGAGGTTACCAGGGATATAAGTTATCACATAAGGTATAAGCCCTCCGGCTGGGATGGGCCGTGTCTATCGGCTTTTGGGGATTTAGCTTCTGCGTTGGTCTTGGAGGTGGCGAAACTCCTGGGTTCAGTATGAGAGAACGAACTGGTTCCAACTGAATGATGTGAATGGGTTATCTTATCGATTTACAAGAAATGTCATAGGTCTTCTTGTGAAATTCGCAGAGGAATTAGTTTGAGCGACGTTGTCTCCCAACTCCTCACTGACAAAATACTCCTTCGATTGTCTACCGCACGCGTGAGGAGCAGGCTGATTTTAGACTTAGTTGTGCCTGTATCGATCACACTCCTCACCAAATTCAAGAGTACAGGAATCTTTTTTGTAGATTCATTATTTCTATCTTCCTTGATCTAAAAGCGAATTTTGATTCAGTTGACCGCTGTAGACTTTGGCACTGCCTTTCCCCAGGGTGTCAGAGAAGTTTATTTCAGTATTACGATCCCTTTATACTAATAACCGAAGTCCATCACGACAAGACTGCACCTAGTGTGATGGCTTGCTTACCTCCATGACCCTGCGAGCTATACAGAATGGCTTTTCAAGGCTGTAAATCCAATCATTCCTGAAAGGTCAATGGGTAGAGGCCAGGTAAAGCTCAGTCTCACAAAGCCAGCTGCTTGGGCACCTTTTGGCTTCCTTCTTTTACCCACCCGCCCCTGGAGAGGTCACTCCAGTAAATAAACACGGTGAGGGGTAGTTAACCGGTCAAAAAGGCTCCGCTAGATAAACATAGGAGCGGGGCACGTGGGGCTTACTCTCGACGGTAGGGGAAGTTTTCACTTCATCGGATAGCTATCGCCCGCCCAAGCTGGGCAACCGCAAGCCAATAAGGTGCTGTCCCGTCCACGTTCCGCTTGTTTCATTCGGTGCACGAGACTAAGGGCCAATCCAGAACAGCAAACCGATAATGAACGCACCAGCGAACAACACACTGAACTGAAGGCCTTGCGTGACAGGTCTCCAGAATCTCCCTCACGGGTGATTCAATCACGCCCCCGCGTTGGATTTACGCCCCACTGCCTTTTGAGTCATATTCTTGAGTCGAAGGCTCCGGTTAGGGTTTCCAAAGAAGAACCCCTTCGTCGGTGTGGGCTGCCGCGAAGTATATCGCACCCTAAAATCTTAGGCACTCATTTGGAGAAATCTCCCATCTGTAGTCCTTCCTCTCAACTCCCAATAATCCCAGATGCCTCCTGCTTACGAGACCCATCGGATATCACTCAGCGTTTTACCAGCAAGGCCAGACAATCAGAAGTTATAGGATTTTTAAAGTCAAAATCCCCTTTCCACTTAGCCGCGTTCAATGTCCGCACACTCCATCAGATTGGCCAACCAACTACCTTAGCTAGAACCCCTGAAACTTTCATTTTAGATGTATGTTGTCTCCGAAACACGCATACAACACCCTACTTCAGTTATCTCCATGCGTTCTCCTGATCCAACCTCAACCTCACGCTTCACTCTTCGTGTGTCGAACGATTCGGCATCCAAAGCTCGCGGTGTTGCTGGTGTTGGGATTGCGCTAAGTGCCAAGGCTGAACGCTCGTTTCCTGACTGGATTCCAGCCAGCAGCCGACTGTGTGCTGTACGTCTCAACGATTCATCACGGGTCAACAATTTCAGAATAAAGCATCGATGCTTACTCGTCGTGTCGGTGTATGCACCGACCGATTGCAGTATACCTGGAATCAAGGATGAGTTCTACAAGGACCTTTCTCAATAACTCCAAAGTACTCAGTCATCGGATGTCGTAGTAGTTACCGGAGACTTCAATGCTCAAGTGGGATTCATGGACGAATTAGAAAAATTTGTTGGCGGACCGCATGCCATCCCAGCACTCCGGACGGACAACGGAAATCGCCCGCTCTGCGTGGATCACTGATTGTTCCTGTCAAGCACGAACTTTTTGCACTAGGAACGACCGTCTCACATGGAAGCCGCCGACCTCTTCACAGCGCTGGACCCAAATCGACCTCATTGCCATCAGTTATCGCTTGAGGGGGTTGATTCAAGACTGCTGCTCTTACTGGTCAACACCTGTAGATACAGACCATGCCTTGTTACGAGCCAGGTTCTCCTTACGCCTGGCAACCAACCGCAAGAAAGCCACCGACAACGGATTCCTACGATATAATGTCAACGATTGTTGCAAATCAGCCTTCGAAGCGGAACTCTCTGATCGCCTTGCAGTTCAACTGCCAGCCGAAAGACTCAATAAATATTGGAAGCCACTCAAGGAAGCTATGCAAATATCGATAAAAACAACGTTGGACCCTATCGCGGGTTTAAAACACAAACGATGGATCTCGTCGACCTCGGCTGCCCGCAGAATCCTTCCTCCTGATGCCACATATGACAGCGCGCAAATCCCTTAAACACCAGCTCGTCAAGAGTATGAAGAATGACCGCGAGGAGTGGTAGGTAGAAAAGTGCATAGAGATGGAGAAAGCCGCGACCATAGGTAATATTCGCAATCTTTTTCGTCTAATTCGGAATACCGGGCCCAGGAAAACAGGCGTGAGTTAATTAAGGAATCCGATAGCACACTGATTCACCATCAGCAACGCTGTCTTAACCGGTGGGCTGAACAGTTCGTGGTTCACTTCAATTGGCCCCCATCGACGTCTGACCTATCACCCCACGGCGGCTGGGAAAAATACTCGCAGTTGATGCCAGTCCTCTATCTGAAATGGAGGTTTCCCGGGAAATAAGTCATCTAGAAAGGCATGAAGCCTCCGGCCCAGTTAGGCTGTTCCCATCAGCGTTTAAAGATGAAGACTTAGCGTTAGTCTCGGAGGTGACAAAACTCCTGGGCTTCAATATGGGAAAGAGAGGAGGTTCCAGCTGAATGGTGTGAGTCGGTGATCATACCGATTCACAAGAAAGGTGATAGATCCTCTTGTAAAAACCATAGAGGAATTAGTTTAATCAACATCTTCTCTAAACTTCTCGCTGGCATCATACTCCGCCGATTGTCTGCCGCACGTGAATGGTGCACGCGTGAGAACCAGGCTGGTTTTAGGCCTGGTCGAGGTTGTATCGACCACATATTCACTCTTCGCCAAGTTCTGAACCATCGACATTCTTTTCCTACATCCACCATCTCTGTGTTTCTTGATTTGAAAGCGGCCTTCGACTCAGTCGACCGCTTTAAACTCTGACGCTGCCTTTCTCTGAAAGATGTGCCCGAGAAGTTTATTTTAATGTTACAATCCGTTTATACAATAGCCGAAGTCGAGTCTGGGCTTACGGCACTTTTTCGCCCGAGTTCACCACGGAAAGTGGTGTTCGTTAGGGTTGCCCTCTCTTTCCTTTCTTTTAATTTTGTTATAGATCTGATTATGGAAACAGCCCTATCCTCGTGCGAGGATAGTGGCATCGATTTACTCCTAGGTGGTAGACTGTCTGATCTGGAGTATGCAGACGAAATTATGCTACTAAGTGAAGATCCAGGTAAGTTGCAAGCTGCTCTGGATAGTTTAAATGCTAGTGTCTTTATGTTCGGTATGCGTTGCACAAAGAGCAGTGTTTGCAAAATAGGATAGCGTTGTTTTGGGGCTATTTCAACCGTTTCTTATGAGTTTATTTGGCCTTTTTACCTTGCTTTTAAGAACTTCATCCTGTTCTATTTCTCTTTATCACAGCTGCGCCAACCTCATCATATTTAATCCAATGGGCCGGAAAGGTGCCCGTAATACACGTTACAAGGTAAAAAATCGATCGCGAGATATAGATCAGGTACGCAGACGCTATGTATTCATCGTTTTTTTATACGATTCCTCTATATTCTATATTTGGATTATGCGACCTGCTGTTTTTGTACAATCGCCATTTTTTCAGATTTATGAAGATGTGAAGGAGGAGAATGTTGACCGCCGTTTGGCTGAAGCGACAGAAATCGATGAAGATTTACCGGGGTTGGGACAATACTTTTGTGTGTCCTGTGCAAAATACTTCATTAATCAGCACACATTAGATACCCATCGAAACAGCAAACCACACAAACGTCGATTAAAGGCGTTAGAGGACACACCACACACGCAGGTTAGCTCCCAATATTTGTTGTCACCGTTTGTTTATTATTTACCAAAATTCAGCCTCAAACTCCGATCCCATCGAGCCTTTAGTGAACTAATAAATTTTAATCTTGGTAAACAGATTTGCTGTCGTGCAGTTCAACAGAACACCTATCATAGTTTAGCCATGTTCGGCACGCATTTTTCACCTTCAACGTGTTCAATGTCATCGTATAGCGAACAAATGTTATTGGACGGTGGTCCAGGACTGTGTTGGCTCAGCCTCCCCCAACCTCACTTTAACTGCCACAGTAGTAGGGTAGGTAGACAAATTTTGCTATCCGAGTAGCTGTATCTCACCTGGTGGACGCATCACAGATGAAGTGTCAGCACGTACACTAAAGGCTCGATTGGTATTTGCCCGCCTGAGATATCTGTTGCCCCTTCGCGACATCCGACTGTCTGTGAAGGGTTGCATGTATGCTGCAGCAGTTCAATCCGTGTCAATGTACGGTGCAGAGATTTCTCCATTACGGGAACAGGATGAGGATAGACTGTTGGTTTTCGAAGATCGCTGTGTACGCTCCGTTATCCGAAGCTGGTGGAACAAGCGGACAAGCAGTACTGAGGTTGGATACAGAGTTTTAGGTAATCGCGGTCGTCTACTGGAGCAAGTGGCTGATCTCCATAAATTACGTTTATTGTAACATGTGTTACGTCTGTCACCTCACTACTATTTTTCCGAAACTTATTCACATAAATAATGCCTAAAAGTGTTTCGTAATTATTGGAAGGTAGCCAAATTAATTGATTGAATCACATTCATTGATGATATGTTTGGGTCAATAACTTTCAACTTTCATGTTCCCTCCGGAACCAAAAGGTTGATCTCTTGCTCATGCGGTGAATAGATCGAAGCAATACTCATTACTCTTGGTCTTTTTAATTTAGTCGCACTGTTGATCTGTCCATTTAATCCTTACAAAGTGGTCTTCTTATGACAACGACCACTTCGTAAAGCATCCAGTATAATGGCCAAACCTGAAAGAGTCCTAAGGTTTCGAATATAACGGGTCAGTTAAGAATATGAATATTCAAATGGAAAGTATACTGATGACTTTGCATCATTCTGATTCAGGTTATACTGCACCAATGTATCGTCTTTTCCTTCTCCAAATCCGCTCCCCCCCCCCCATGCCCATGCCCATTCAGGATGATGCCGACCGTGCTGCCGGTCTCACAAAAGAAGGTCCTCACTCGGCCACGAAGCGCCGTCGGACCAGTTCGCCTCCTTCCGTCCCTATCCCAGCAGAACATGTTGAACCGGCCTACATATTCGCTGGATAGCATTATCCTGTTTCTTTTTGCCTGTATAAACTTCGTTTGTAAAATCTATCATCTCAGCACAACAAGTACGTTATTTTTCTCGCAACTCAAACAATGACTAAATGAATGCGAAGCCGATACAGATATCCGGAGAAAACCTAGTTCAGTCTGTTAGCTGTATTTTAAACTGGCATTGCCGATTTTTATTTTGTGATCAACATGAATGATCATAGCGAGAGGGTAGACACTATGGTGTAAAGATTTACTGTGCAGAAAACAGCCCGTGGTGATAAACTCTCATCGAAAGAAATTTGTTGCAGGATGATGCCGACCGTGCTGCCGGTCTCACAAAAGAAGGTCCTCACTCGGCCACGAAGCGCCGTCGGACCAGTTCGCCTCCTTCCGTCCCTATCCCAGCAGAACATGTTGAACCGGCCTACATATTCGCTGGATAGCATTATCCTGTTTCTTTTTGCCTGTATAAACTTCGTTTGTAAAATCTATCATCTCAGCACAACAAGTACGTTATTTTTCTCGCAACTCAAACAATGACTAAATGAATGCGAAGCCGATACAGATATCCGGAGAAAACCTAGTTCAGTCTGTTAGCTGTATTTTAAACTGGCATTGCCGATTTTTATTTTGTGATCAACATGAATGATCATAGCGAGAGGGTAGACACTATGGTGTAAAGATTTACTGTGCAGAAAACAGCCCGTGGTGATAAACTCTCATCGAAAGAAATTTGTTGATTTTGTGTTTGGAAGTATGAAGATTGTAAGAAAATGAAGAAGACCGGTTTGTTTGGACACAATCATTAAATAACAGTAATTTACCGACTGCGTCGGGTCGATAAACAGAAGAAAAGTTTCATACTAGTAACAATGTTGAAGGCGGATTGAAGAGGCAGCCCGACATTGAGCTGCGTATCGTGTAAAGGAAGTGAGTAAAGCCTCACCGATCAAACTGATTACTTTACATTAAACCCGAACGAGAAGATTATCACGGTGCGTGTTGTTCGCCAGGGTGGGCGATGGATGGAAATAAAGAGTAATCAAGCTAGGACCTGGAATAAGGGTATAAGAACCCTGACCAGGAGACTTCGTCACATAGATGGTGTTAGACTTTCTGGATGGGTACATCGGGATGATTTTAATCGATGGTTATAGACACGGTGGTATGAATGTGCCGTAGTACTGGTGCTCGTGCATCTACTCAATGTCCTTGCAATCTTGGTCTTCATGAGTTCTTTATTGTCACCCGTGAGACTGATTTTAGCTTTCCAATATTCTCCTTATTCCTTCATCAAAATGTGCAGTCATGGGCCAGCAACCGAAACTGGCTCGTGGAAGTACATGGTTAATAGTTGCAGAAACTGAGACACAATGAGAGTGACAAGGTCTCAATCCTGGACAGCACTGCAGTATTCGAGAAAGTGGCGCATTTGAACCAGATAGACAAGGAAAAGTAGGGAAACTGAAAAGAAATGTCGTTCGCGAAAAAATAGTAGTATTTTGAAGAACCTTCGTATACGGAGTCTAAAAGGTGAAAAACCACGAGGAGGTAGAGGGAAGGGGCTTCCGAATTTGAAGAACAAGTATAACATCAACGGTTTCGAATGTTCCACAGTGAGACAATTCCAGACAGTTAAACGATCGAAGTTAGTTCGTTGAAGTACTCCTTTCGGATCGATCATCGAAAATGTTTGATGAAGTGAATGAACCAAGACGGGTAGGACACAGAATATCGATGAGTGACATCGTCGCGGAAGCATTGGTAGGAGTGGACCATAATGAGCAATAAAAATCAATATCTAGAGAGTGTGGGAAATCTCGTACACTAGTAAAATTCTTTAAATCAAATTTCTCCTGATTATTGGAATAGTCTCACAGTTTATGATTGAGTCACCGTTGGGCGTTATAACATTTGCCCATCGAGCAGTGTCTACTATCAGCTGCCTGTTGGTATCTTACGATATACGCTGCTGTCCCTCCTTTAATTCTTTTCCAGTTAGGCTTTGCTACCTTTAATTCAGTTTCCTTCCGAGCTGATCTCACAACTATCAGGTTGAAATCCATGTTTGTGGAATGGATGGAACACAATGCTGATAGAGGCTGGATAGCGTGACAGATCGCCAACCACAACCGTTGAACGAGGTTGATTAGATCTCATAGATCTAAATAAACATTAATTACCTAGCCCAGGTGAAGATCAGGTAAAAACACTTAGCCTACTCTCTATACATTGTTTGATACGATCCAAACCAGATCGACGAATAAAAACAACCCTGAGTAGTCGTAATACTCAGTTGATGTATTTATCGAAAAATAGCTTATGTCGCCTACTGGACAATAAATGAGCGTCTGAGAGCCCCATGATCACCTCTACGTGGTTTTTCGTCATCTAGATACCGTTAGCCACATGTACTTTTGGGCTGATCGAGTCATTTACTTACGGTCCACCTCTAAAGATGAGATACCGTCGGGACTTAATGGTTTAGGAACACACGATATAGGCAAACATGTTTTCGGTGAATTCCTGTTCAAGCCTTTACAATCGCATTTATATGAAACAATTTCAAAGGGCCAAACAGAAAGGTGGATGAGTCATGTGTTTGGCATTGAGCCCAAGAGAACTCAAAATTTGTGCGCTCTTTGGATCACGTAACCAAAGTTGTTGCGTCATGGTCGTGTGAACAAGCAATTTTCTTTTCCCTTGGTCAAAGGAACATCGCTGGAAAATGGCTATCCTGAGAAGTTTATCGACCGTATTTGGACTGAACAGAATAAGCCAACAAAAATGCCAAAACGGAGAAGAAAATGCTTTTTATAAAACTTCCATTTAAAGGTGTTGTCGCCACTGAAACAGTCGGTAGAGTTTTATCCTCAGCAGTGAAATCTACATTTAATGCCACTAAACTAAAATGTATGTTCTCTACGTCACCAAGCTTCCGATGCTACAACAAAAATAAACTGCCTATGTTCACCTCATCTTTGACTGTCTACCAATTCAAGTACACCCGTGGTGCGACTTTTGTAGGTCGAACGACTAGGCAGTTATCTCAACGGATCAAAGTGCAAAATCCACACTGGCTCACAGGGTGGGAGTGGAGCTGTGTCAAGCTCGAAACGTTACTCATCTGGTGGAGACGGGACACTTGATTGGCATGAACTCGGCATTTACAATCATTTATTGAGTCTCACCACACCCCTCGAGAGCAATAAGGTTTCGAACGTTAGCAACGGCAGAGGCGATTAGCATCCGATTCATGAAGCCTGAACTGTGCGCACAACGCAAATTGATTCAAGCTCTCAAACTTCCCTGGCCAAGGGAAGAGAAAATCGCTTGTTCATACGGCAATGACGTAACAACTTTGGTTACGTGATCCAAAGAGCGCACAAATTTGGAGTTCTCTTGGGCTCAATGCCAAACACATGACTCATCCACCTTTCTGTTTGACCCTATTGAAATTGTTTCATATAAATGTGATTGTAAAGGCTTGAACAGGAATTCACCGAAAACATATGTTTGCCTTTATTGTGTGTTCTCAATCAGTGGGCATATCTCGTGACTTAATGTTTTGTATGTCAAACGTTCAGCGGACATTTCAGTTTGCTATTTCAACAACAAAGTAGTGCTAGGAATGAATACAGTAAGGAAGAAGTGTAGGTAGTAGAACTGAAAGTGAACACAGCTTCCTCAAGTGGGCTGGAAACCAAAGTGCCTGAGTGGACAATCACAGGCAAGTTATGCCAGACGACTTTCGTTAAAGTTCAAGATGCGCTCTCATCGCATGGAGAGGAGACTACTTTCACCGTTTGAAGGTCGTCGGTCTTTTGATTGATCACCAGACACTTTCTGTGACACCATCATAGCTATTGCTAGAGGCTAGGGTGGCACCGGTGGTTAGAGACGATCTTGCAACCCACAGCAAAAATGCATTTACGGATGACCCATTCGAAAGATTCTGACCGGTGGTTGTATCAAGATATCATAGATTTCCGGATCAATGTGTGCGGGTCAGAAATAAAATTACAGCTATACCGAGGGTAGACGGCCAGAAAGTTACACCATAGACTTTTACGAATAGAACCATATCTCCAAAAGAAGCACTTAGAGAAAAGGATGGGCCACAAAGTGGAGAAATTCTGTGGATAGATGATTAGACAATGATCCGATTATTTAAGACGAGGGTATATAGGAATTTATGAGTAGCGCGAAGTATTGGTGGCGGGGAGATAAACATGGATATCTGTACAATTTTCGTGATGATTGAGGAACGGCTCAACTAAGCCAAATTGTTTGTAATGGGCAATATTTCATTTGGCAATCCAAGAGTGCGTTGGATGAGTGTTCAAACAAATCGGTGTTGTGCTTGTTGAAGACTCCATGATTGTCTGATTAATTTTACATCGATTGTTAACACCAATGATTTATTGAATGAGGTGTAAGTCAAAGTCAAAGTCAAAGTTTTATTATGGGAATAGCTTACAAGCTGGTGCTTCTCTTGTCCCATAGGATGTTTACATAGATGA
>UZAN01000328.1:0-10692 GCA_900618425.1 Echinostoma caproni | reverse complement strand
GCATATTCAATGCATTTAAAGTGTACAAGGAATTTCGAGGTCAGTGTCACACATTACACTTACCCATGACTTCTCTTGAGGCCGCTATTATCACATTGGAGTTCTGATATGGACGTGTTTTGCTGCGGTTCACAACCCACCTATCTGCAATAAGACTCTGATTATCCAAATTAATCGGATCGAATACCCTGGCTATATGCAAACAGGGTAACAACCATTGCGCTTAGAAATAGTATTCACACTTGGTTTCCCCTGAGGTAACTATTTATGACTCTCGCCCTTACTATCCACTAACATGAAGAACCCTCTCTCGTGAACGATTCGTTCAATATTACATGACTTTCAGTTACTTAATAATATATTCCGCGCAACTGGTGTTACTCGAGTGAGCAACGGTTTAGATGATTGTATCTCACTGGGAGCCGGATATCTCCTCGTGGAATCTTTAGCAAGGTGAATTCCATGCGTCACATCCAGTGACCTTACTCGTTGTAGAACCTTCTTAAATACATCCACTAATGAAGATCAAGAGGACAAGCCTGTCTTGAGGTTTCTATTTTTCGCCTCCACCTGTTTGGTAGTTAGGTTTCCTAAAGTCATCCTAGTCCTCACGACACACCCTGCCCACTGCTCTCGGTACGATAACCAAGTTAGGCGTAAATATACACCTGCTTCTTTGCAACGACGTTCTACGGTGGTTAGGAATCTATGAAACGATACGTCAATATCACCGTACACCATGTTGTGCATCCATTGAAAGATGCGCTGCTTTTTGAACGTTGGCATACCAGATAGCTGGTTACATTTCTTCTTCGTATCCTTAACCAGATGGAAACGACAAAATACCATATAAGAGGACGGGAAGTATTCTGAAAGCGCGTTGCATTGAGCCAAACTACGATCAACTACTGTAGTCTTGCATTGTGCAAAATCTGGAACATCTGTGTGGCGAAGTCCTTTAGCTCGCGAGTACTTCTAAAGGTGTCCATTAACGTACAAACTTTCTCTTCTTGTTCCCCAGATAGGCGACAAATACTTATATACAATATTTCTAAAGTACATTTAAAAATCAGTCGTCTTTAGAAAACCTAATTGTTAAGATGCCACGCTACAATTCAATGTAAGACTCATCCAATCTAAAGCCTTGCTGAAGTCTAAGTAACATACCTCCAATGCCCTACCTTGATATAAAGAACGTGCAGTTTCGTCCAGAAAGATAAGTAGGTTAGTTGGACACGACTTATTTCTGGTAAACGCTTACTGTGCAGGAAATGGAAGTCTGTGAGTCACCACGTGCGCAAAGATTTGTCTTCTTACTATTCGTTCTAGGAATTTGCGTAGCACTGATTTTAAGCTGATCAGCCTGTAGTTTTCCGCCTTTTGTCTGGATTCCGATTTGTATATTTCTACGACGGTTCCCTTCCACCAGTCCTCGGGCACTACCCCGGAGTTCAGTGATGCCTTAAACAATTCAGTGACAGGTCCTAGTATGACCTCAGCTAGTGACTGAACGATAGCTGGGTGGATCTCATCAGGACCCGCCACGTTATGCTTGTACAGGCATCTGAGCTCGGTGCGTACCTCTTCCTCCCTCGCGATTAGCATCTGCAGCTCGTTTTCATTGATAACCATCGAAGGGTTTTGGACTCCATTACCCTGAGACGGAAGATAAACAATTTTGAAGTATTCAATCAGCCTCTTAGCCCTATCTTTATCCGTGCTAGCTATGTAACCGTTTGCCATCTCCAAGTCTCCAAAACTTTCACGTGTGAACCCCTTGGATTGTACATACGCAAAAAACCTCTTCGGGTTTGTTTTGATGTTTCTAGCTAGTTTCTTTTCATACTCACAGTTAGCTTCTCGCTGCACTGTCTGTACCTTATTTCTGGTCAACTTGTAGTTAACCCAGGCACTATGCGTTCTGCGAAGTTTGTAGAAAGCCCAGCTTCTTCTATGGGACGTGACCGCTCCTTCTATACTAGGCAACCACCAAGGGGGTCTGCTTCAGGATTTATGCAGAACCAAGGGAGCGAACCCTAGCAATCCTAGTAACCCGTCTCGTATCGTCACCCATCTCTCTTTGACTGATGGCTCAAGTTAATAGGGAAACCAACTTATGTTCTCAGCCGCTGCCTTTAGATGCTCTACGTTTATCCTGGCGTATTTTTCTACTAGCTTGACATTCGGCATATCGTGCCTCGCAAGAAACGTTAGTCGCATTACCCCATGATCAATTTTCCTAACGGATCTTCTATCACAAGCGAAGTGAGATCTGTTCGAAACCTATTTCTAACTAAGTCTAGGGCTGACGGGCGATGGCCAACTATGAATCATGAGGGTACCTTAACGTGCTGAGTCAGCCCAGGTTGATGCAACCAGTTCAAGATTTCGTCACCTGCGGTGCCCCTCGGTACCCTTTCGTTGTCTCAGTCAATACTGAATACTGAAGCCGCCCGTTATGAGGGATTGCGATGATTCCCTCAGTATGTTCCCTAGGAGCGAAACTAATGCAGAATCCTCTGCCATTTTGGATTGCGGCTCCCCGTAAACACACAGTACTCCCACCGGTCTACAACCTAGACGGACTTGTGGTTGGTGTAAATGGGGCCTCCCACTAGCAGTATTCCGCGCTTACGAGTAGTAGTACGTCGTCGTCGATCCTACCGTCTATTTTGTTCTGCCTATACCGGATATGAATGTCTGGGAAGGTAACCGCTTAGTCCTCCGTCAACCACATCTCAATGATGCCAATAATAGTGTTTGCGTGGGTTCTCGCCATTATTTCACCCCATTTACTTCTTAAACTGCAGGCATTTATAAACCACACCTCAGTGACATCGACTTGCACTATAGGTTCCATTGAACCGTTACCTCTTGGACCCTCAGGTGAAGTACCCGAGGGTTTATTACGTGTTTTGCTTTGCGATTTCCTATTCTTGTGGGTTTCTGGAAATGCCGTGAAATAACGATTCTGGTCACGGACAGTGGTCAAGGACAATTCGAGTGCTAAACTATCTCCTATGATTAGCTTCCTAGTTTCACGAGATGGGGTCGGATTCCTGTAGCTCACATGTTTTGCAGGCGGCGTGCGAGCCACAACGGTTCCCCAGCTTACTCGGTTCCTATTATCACTACTGCTGGAGCTTTCATTACTTGGGGTTAGTAAGGCTCGATGTACTGGAACCTTTTCCCTCATCACTGTATTGTTGCTTTCCTTGCACCACTCTTGCAGAAACTGTTGTGGCCAGTGTAGTATTCACACTATTTTTGATCTTGGCCGCTACCGTCCCATCTTTACCGGCAACAGGTTTTTTCATCGGTGCAGATTTTCTGAGGGGCTCGTTACCCCTTCTGGAGAGGCGTATAACCGGTTCCCTCAGTTTTGGCTCGGCTGCTGTATACTTCTGTTTGGATTTAGCATTCTTAGGTGCCCCCTAGTGCTGAGTTTCACTCTCGCAGCCCTTTTCCAGAAGCGGGCGTCTGCTGTGAGTGCCAGAGAACACCATTCAACAGTGCACTTGGATTGAGCTCTTTGGAACCCTTACAAAGTTCAATCCTGTGACATTCACTTTATTTCGTGTCTGCTGGCAGCCCAGCCAGTCTCAAGGCGTTAATTACGTGTCCGCGGTTCATTTATCTTCTATCCTTTGCATCATTCATCACCCGGTTCTGCTCAGTTGCGTAACAGAAGTCTTCTGCTCCTTGTCAAGATTCCGTCGGTGATACCCTTCATCTTTGCCATTTCTGTCCTCAAATCGTTTACCTCATTCCTTAGTGACTCCAAGCTAGCCTCAGATTCTCCTTCGTCGGCTTCGTCTTTTCTCCCCTGGGTGTTTGCTTTGGGCTACTTGTAGCTGGTGCCCGCTCACACTTGACGTTTCCCTGCGACGTATTTCGGGTGAGCTTTTCCCACCGATAATTTGCTCAAGAGAGCCTAGTAATAAGCTAGCGAACCCTTCAGCAAACGAGACAGCGTGTGCACACCCATTTAATAGTTTCGTGCTTAGTGTGCAGTTAGTAGTCCTGTTTATACTAGCTTTGCCCGATGAAAGCATAGCTACGAGTAACCGCGATAAAACAGAAACCCTAGTTAAGTTCTTCAAAAGCGTTTATAGCATCCCAGCTAACGTGGATAATCCGGGTTTAGCAAGATCAACCGATACGTCACAGCTTTCCGAATTTGCCATCTGTGAAGTAGACGTACATAAAGAACTCCAGACGCTGAACAAGCACAAGTCAGCAGGTTTGGAGGGAATCCATCCAGTCATAGTGCAGCCGCTGGTCGGGGTGCTAGCAGCGCTGCTGACTGTACCTTCTAGGGAATCAGTGCAAACTGCTACGTTACCCCAGAACTGCCGCACAGCTACCGTAGCATTGCACAAGGCTGGCCTAAAACACAAAGTAGAAA
The DNA here is from genome assembly GCA_900618425.1 of Echinostoma caproni. NCBI lineage: Eukaryota > Metazoa > Platyhelminthes > Trematoda > Plagiorchiida > Echinostomatidae > Echinostoma > Echinostoma caproni. The sequence goes on along the minus strand of UZAN01000328.1, from coordinate 6,284 downwards.
ACTATAGACCCGTTAGCCTAACGTCACTGCTGTGTAAGTGCCTGGGGCAACTGATCAGAAGGCGGATTTACCTACATCTGACGAGTTGTCGACCCCAAACACCGGCATAACATGGCTTTGTGCAACGGAGATCATGCTTACGAATCTGCTTGTGTTTTCAAATGAAGTCAGTCAACGTATGGATGAGGACAAAAATGAAGAAATCTGCTAATTACACTTCTGTAAAGCATTTAACTCTGTCAGCCATCAAAGTTTGGAGCCTAGGCATAACAGGTAAAGCCAGGGACTAGAATGTAGACTTTTTGAGTGATCTCACCTTAGGAGGTCAAGTTGGGTGACTACATTTTTAACCATGAGATGGTTACCAGTAGGGTTCCCCAGGGCTCAGTGCTAGGCCCCTTACTTTTTCTCATGTTCATCAACGACCTTGCACAGAATCTTTAAAATCAGTGTTTCATGTTTGCTGATGATATCAAAATGACAGGGTTAAACCTGCCAACGGACTTAGAGATAGTCCATCGATGGTCGGTCAAGTGGGACCTATCTTTGAATCTAATTAATTGTTGGTTTTTGGCAACGACAGCTGGGGTATACTTGTTTAATGTAGCTCCCATGGAGCAGGTCCCGCAGATGAGAGATTTAGGGGTTCTTACGTCCCAAGATTTTGAACCCCTAAATCAGCTCTCTAAGGCTGCGAATCAGGCTGGGGGCGGCTGTTTAGGTTAGGTGCCATTAGTGGCATGCAGACGGCCTGAGGATTTTGTCCCCCTGTATAAATCGATTGTTTGCCCACACATGGAATATTGTGTGCAGGTATGGGCACCGTATTACAGGAGGGATACAACACGTTTAGAAAGAGTGCAACGCATAGCTACCCGAATGGTGATTGGCAAAAGGGGAAAAGCTATATGCATCGGTTATGAGACCTTAATCTTTTTTGCTGGAGCTTGGACGAGTGAGGGGAGATCTGATAGAGACTTTTAAAATTTTAAGAGGTCTATCGGGACTAAACCTAGATGACTTGTTTACGATTTCTCGTGCTCAAATCACGAGATGTCACGTCTATAAACTTCAGCAAAACCACGCCAGGTTGGAGATACGGGCCAACTTCTTCGCACACAGGTTTATACCTATGTAAAACAAGTCACCCGTAGAAGTGATCAACCGCGCCAATGTTACACCTTCAAGGTAGCCCTGGACGCAAGTTGTCCAGCAAAGTTCCCCGAAGTTAGTATTTAGAGTTAGAACATCAAGAATTAATTCTAATTCTAATTCTAATTCTACATTTTGTGAAAGAGTCAACTCGGACTTCAGTGTTGGAATTATTCTCATACTGACTGTTCTGTCACGCGTGATCTGTGTGTACTAACACATGTGTACTTGAGGTCTCTGACTAATGTTTGTTTTACTCACTGTCATCATACCCCCAATGAGTCAACGTCATGAAAACGGGGCTAAATTGAGAAAATCAGAAATGCTTAATCAACTGTACGCAATGTTGGAAGCTACTCTCATCCGCCGACAACACAACGAATTGGACGCTCGATTGGCAAGAGCCATATTCGTCCTGTGAAAAGTGAAGTAAAGTGAACTGAACCCTCATTTATAGTATAATTCTTTAGTATAAATACTCTAGAAAGGGAATCGACAACCCATGGTGAATGTCTTCTCAGACTACAGCACCTCATTACCAACCTCAATTAGAATTTCAAACCTCTGGCACTATAACCCTCTTCTCCACATTTGGTGCATACTGATGCGGCAGTTGTGTTCACATTTCACTTTATCTTGTCTAATATATAGTACACATCGAGATTCTCAAAGCTTGAGAAGTGGAACAGACCCCATTCGGTGAATCCTTTTAACAAGTGATTTTACCCATTCAACATCGGACCCTCCTGCTAATCATTGCGCTACCACCGACAATTTATTTCCTGTGTCTTGGATGGCTCAATATACCCTCATCCATAGTACACTTCTTCAGTTCAAACACTCTAGAAGTGTAATTGCGAACTCATAGTAAATTTATCCGATAAACTACAGCACCCATTTCCTAGCTTGATTAGCGTTTTTGTTCGACTGTTGCTCTGTCTCCCTTCTTTCTGTTATCAGTTGGGTATCCTTCAAGCCTGCCAAGGTTTGCTTTCCTGTTCCAGATTTGATTCGCTTGGGTCTGACGAAGGATTGAGGTCTACACCCGTAATGGTGAATCTGGCTCCGGCGATGGTAGTTTGGTGCGTTGTATCCACCGCTTTGACCACATGCGTCCATATTCTGGACCAGGTTGAGGAACGCACTTCCTGCCTCACCTACAAGGTGTTTTAAGGTTGCGTGCCTAGTTGCAGTCCCACATCAAAGCAACCAGCGGCTAAATAATCCAAATCATCCATTACTGATCGCAGCCCATGAAGCCATTGAATATGTCCTCGAAGAAGTGAAATGTCACAAGGAATAGTGAATACGTATACTTTATCAGATTTTTCAACTCTGTTCAGTTTCATCCTATTCGTTCTTGTGCCTGTTTCCCACTATCTGTCCATTGATCTGCCGACCGTTTCTCTTGATTTAACTTTTTAATCGCCACACGTCCAATCATCTCCATTTATCCGGTTCAACCATTTCTGTCTTGTTCTATTTCCACATGCTCTTTCAGAGCACACCTCCATCCCCTCAGTTTCCATCAGTGCCCTTGTCCGCTTTGTGTTCCATATATATTGCAGCGTTTACTTCATTTCAGCTCTCTTGTAACGGCAGTGCACAGCGACTCTCAATTATTTTCGCGCTTCTCTTGTACATATATTTGGTTGTACATATGATCATGCTTATGCATACCTTACGGGGCTTCGTGAAATATACCTTATTTTTTATTATCATTATTAATTTCGATGATTCCCTTAGTATGTTACCTAGGAGTGCAATTATTGCAAACTCCTCAGTGATATTAGATTGCGGCATCTTGTGAACACAGCATTCCAACGGATCCACATCCTAGACGAACGTGACATGTATGTTCGGTGTGGACAAGGTAGACAGGGCCTCCCATTGGTAGTTTAGTTCAGTTTGCACAGGACGATGTGTGACCCGGGCCAACGTTGCGTCCAGATGGATGTTGGCTGATTTTTTGGCTTCCAACAATGCGAGTCAGTAGCCTTCGTCTGAAAGGCAGAATATGAGGTGCTTAGAAATAATAGGTACTTACCTTCAAAGTGTTTCAGGGAATACAGAAGCCGAAAAGTCACCTTAGGTCCTCTTAAAGAATATGACGTTCGAGTAACCTACCACATCCTGAGATAGACCATACCAGTAAGGTATTACACGAATTGTAAAGAACTTGGCTTGAATGTCCGACTTTACAAGACTACGTTCCAGGCTTAGACTATGCCCCTTAGTGCCACTTGGAGGGACGAGTTGGAACATATCATCAAACATGAGTCCGGAGAGACCGTTTAGGATCTTAAAGACCTCTATGAGATCCCTCTGATCCTCCTTCTTGCCAGCGAGAACAGATTAAGGTCTTCAAGCCTCCGCTCGTAGTTCTTACATCTTTGTCCCACCATCATTCGTGTAGCTAGGCGTTGCACTCTTTCTAGACATTCATCGTATTTCCGAAAGTGTGGTGCCCATGCCTGAACACAATATTCCAGGTGTGGCCTAACTATGGACTTGTACGGAGGGACGAGAATCTCGGGTCTCCTACACGTAATCGTGGAGCGTAAACGAAACAGTTCCCTTCGAGCTACGTCGGCTGCCCTCAAACATTGTTAAGGGGGTCTGAATTATTGCGGTATAATGACTGATCCTCCGGTTTAGAGTTTGGTGATCTACAGACAGTCAATATGCAGAAGTGTCGTTCTCGGTTTCTTAAGATGCAGCCTGTAGCTTGCACTGTTAATGTACAGGGCGTTAGCTCAGGTATTTCTCATTGGACATATTCCTGACAAACGAACAGTAAGACCCCCCACCCACACACCCTCCCTATTAGTTCTGTAATGCGTGAAGTTTGAAGGGGCTTGACGTTCGACTGATATGTTTTTGATTAACTATGTTGCAGTAAGGATCACAATATCGCAATCGTGGCTCTTAATCGCTAGCTCACTCCGTTTGTTTCCAAAGCTGCACACATTTGTGTCCCACAGCCTTTGGCTGCGTAGCTAAAACCCGGTGATTGTGGGTGTTTCTCTCTCAACTTATCAGTGTCTTCGAGCGCAACACCCGAGGGCCAACTATGCTTTTTGACGTAATAGTTCGCTCAACGTCCTGCAAGGAGCAGTTACCCTTCCTTTCGAGGGACTTTACCCTGGTGGGCCTAAACGCCTTTCGATAACTGTGTCCATTGATTCCGATCCACCCTGATCTCCAGTTACGGAGGTCACTGAAAATCTATCATACGTATGTTTCTCCGGGCTGTGTCTCTGGGCCTCTAATCCGACCTTTCTAGACTCTGGAGTCTGAGTAGATCTGGAGGTAGCGATCGGCGTCAGCGTCTGGTACGCACCTTTAGTCGGGGAGAAGTTAGTGTTTTCTTTTACTTTGGTTTCGCTCTAGACACTACCTGCTTATGGTTTTCTGCGTTACGTGTGACGCTGGGCGGTTGCCACATAGCCTCCACTGCTTTTATTGGCACAATCAAAAATGAGGTTTGGTTCCTATTGATCTTAACAGTAGGGGGATTTTTCCTCTGTACCAACGGTTTTGCCCCAGCTCTTGACTGCTTGCGGGATCCGCAAGATCCCGTCTCGGTTCCGAGCTTCATTACAGGTTTTGGCCCTGCAGGTACCAACAGTTTTGACCTCATGGGAGTAAAATAACCATCGCTTCGTAGGTCAGCTTGCATTTGTGTTCCGATTTCCTAGCAAGACTTGGTCCCAGAGAGGCTTTTGCGACGAATATCTTGAGGATCGCCTTTCCGGTCGCCTTAATCTTCCCTATAACAGGTGCCTAGCCCTGCTTTGGGGTCTTCCATGATCCCTGCTTTCAGGTATCAGGTGTGATCTGATACCTTCCCCCAGTGACTCGCTCAATTTCCTCGCAGCTGCTAAGCACTTGATCCCGTACTGCGCGATTTCCGAATTCCACCAAGATAGGCCTAGCTTTTTTCTGCTTCAGGCTGCCTACTGTGTCAATCCCGCGGCCGATCTTCTGCACCGTCCTAATGAGTGCATGTGGTGTAACCCAGCAAGTCTCAAGAGGTTTCGGATTTTCCTTTGTTCTGTCTGACCGGGCTTTTGAATTCCAAATAACCAGTTCCTCAATGTTATAGATGAGGATATTCTAGCTTCTACCCATTGCGATGTCTTTCTCTTTCTTGAGAAGCAACAGCTCCCTCTCCAGCTTGGTAACTTTCTTCACTAGCTCTTTTACGATTCTTCTCAGATCTAACTGCGAATCCAGTGAGTGCCGGAGTTTTCCTTTTGTATTGCCTATGTTTGAAGTGTATTGTTGACCGGTCCCATCCGCCAGTGCTAAGCATTTGTAGCAGAGTCAGTGCAAGGCGTCATTTCCCACGTAAGCTGCGTAGGCGTTACGGTCGATGCGGGCACACCATGTGTGCTACCAGTAAAAGCAGTCGTCACACTGAATACCGCTAGAGACCAGTTTCTGCTACCTTAGAGCTCCACAGCAATCTGTTTTGGCCATTGTGAAAGCTCACAGTGCGAAGTTTCTTTCTCTATGTAAAATGTCTTACGGAAGGAGATCAATGATTTCAAAATAGCACCCAAAGACTTAGCGAACATCTTCGCTAAGCGGGTTTACCGACTTGCACACGATTTACAGCGGCTTTACCCGCAGAAAATCGTAATTTTGAGACTAGAATTTGCCACGTCAAAAATTTGAAAAGAGCGCTCAAGGTAGTTCAGTACAGGATGGTGTAAAACCCACGACCAAAATGTGGTTCCCTGACAGAACATAATGCTTTCACACAGGCTAGATCCCCACGGATTGTATGTTCCTCCCGCAACTAGTGGACCAGATTCAACAAACTCTTCCTCAACGAACGCTGACCAAAATTGATTTTTCCCCAGAAATCGTAGCATCGAAACTGCATTGCTTGAAAAGGGATTTATCTCCACAAACCCTTATCAACCTGGCAAGAAGCCTATCTCAGGCGTTATGTGAACTAGTCCACCATATGTTTCAAAACATTGTGCTATCACAAACATGAAACAACAAATGGTGGTGGTGGTATATACGTGGGTATATACACAGATAGCTTTCGTAGTGACCTTTAGTCTCGGGGTTGATGATGTCCGCGAATTCGTACGTCTAACAACGGGCGAGGTAAC
>UZAN01000327.1:0-10698 GCA_900618425.1 Echinostoma caproni | reverse complement strand
ATAAGGTTATTGCACCATAAATCATTATGGGTTCGGAAGGATTTTCAAAAAATTAAGTATAACATACACAGAGCCTTGGGGTACATCACTTGTGACGAATGCTGTACGGGAGCACTTGTCACCTACTTTGACGTAGTAGGTCCTGTTTGTGACGACGTCTCTCATCCATGTGTGTATTTGTCCTCTTATACCGAACGCCTCTATTTTGACTGATAGCACGCGTTGATTGACCGATTCAAACGCCTGTTAAAGTCAAGATAATACACATCTACTCTGTGACCCTTGTCCAATCTTCTGGTAACTTCGTCCAAGAAGCACAGTAGATTAGTCATACAGGATCTACCTTGGAGAAACCCGTGTTGCGTTGGACACAGTATAGAATGCTGCGTTAGTTGCTGGCATGTATGGGTGCGAATAATCTTTTCTAGCACCTTACACAAGATACTAGTTAGACTAAGTGGCCTGTAGTTACCTAACTCCGATCCAGCTCCCCCTTTTGTATGACTACCACTACTGCTGCCTTCCAGTCCCTCGGTTGAACACCCTGATCTAATGAAGATTTGAATAACTTAAACACCGGTCCTGCGAGGATGTCAGCTATGGGCTTGATTATAGCAGGATGAATCTCTTCTGGTCCAGCCGCTTTATGGATGTCTAGGTCCTCCAAGTGCTGCCGCACTATCTCTTCCGATGACTGAAGCTCCCCAATTTCTGGTTCGGATGGTCCTAGCTACTAGGTTCTCGGAAAACCGTCATCCATTCGGTGTATACTGCCAGAATAGCCAACCAATGCATCTGCCTTACCCTGGTCTTCCATCACGACTGCTGCAGCGTCTATATTTAACGGTCATATACCCTCTCTCAGTGCTCCCTAGAACTCAACGTAGATAAAGTATTTCTTTGGTTTGATTTTGGCGCATTGGGCCAGCTGAAGCTCATGTTGCCGTTTTGCTTCTCGTATTAGTCTAACCGCCTCATTTCTACACATTCTATAACGAATATCCGAAGCCCCTTACTCCTTGTTCAAGAAGTCAGTCCATCTGTATCAAACCTTGAAACAGTTTATTTGTGATCCATTTATCGTTCTTCTGTTTTCTGTTGCACTTCCTTGGTTCCACCGCAGCTTCTCCTCTGAAATTCTAAAGCTTTCACGTTCACTACCCTCCTTGTATCCTACGAACTCGTTTTGCGCAGCATCGCCCGAGAGGCTATTTTCAACTCTAGTTCTGTGTCCTCCCCAATGTTCTTCATAAGTCAATCGTTTACATTGATGTGATCTCCATAACAGATCACTCTTAGTACTCCATTGTATGACCTTGTCCCCTTTGTGTTTCTTTTTCACCGCAGTGCATGGTTACGTTGTCTTTGGTGCCCGTTTGAAAATTACGTTCTTCTTTGTACATTTAATCTTTGTTTAGACACTCATTTTTTTCATATTGTTTTTTATTTGATCATGCGCACTAGCTTGCCTCACGGGCTTCGTGGAATATACCGTTATTATTATTAATAATCTACGCTTGTCGATTTTCGGAAGACCTAAAGCTCTTCCAGTACCTGTTTCGTTGTTTGATGGCCCTGGCTATGGCTGCCCTCCACCAAAACGGCTTGTCACCATGTCGGCTGGGTCTCAATGGAGAAAATTCATTTTGTAGATATTCGAGGGCCTCTAATTGAAATCCAGTAATATTCCACACCAGACCCTTCCGGAGCATCTCTAACCAAGCGGTGGTTGTGACTGTAGAGCCATGATGTAAATTTTGTGTGTGGTGATCACTAGACACAGCTGGGACGGAGCAGTACCTGACCTGAATCTAGTGCTTTCCCTAACATGTTGCCATAGGGCGTTTTCATGCAGCCATTTCATATAGTCCTCTTCTGCTGTGCCCCGGGTGCACATCTCAAACCTCCAGTCTATATGTGGTAGGTTGAAGTCACCAAAAGTGATAGCTTTGTTAGCTTCCTTTACTATCCTCGTGAGGGCACGCAGCAGTTGACTATTTTCCTCATGGTTTGTAATTGGTGCACGATAAACACACTACGTAGACCCTTCTATTCTGGAGTATTAGGATTACTGCGCCCAACTACACCTTTTTGGTGCAGAGAGTAGTCTCTGATTTTATATGGCTTGTGCTTCTTCTGATCAGACTTGCCATTCCTCCTCCCGCATATACCTGATTTCGGTCCTTCCGGTATAGAGAAAACGACTCTTGGACTGTGGCCACGGTCCAATCCAATCCAATCCAATTTTCCAGGAAGTAGAGGCCTCGGAATTATGGTTGTTCTGATTCTGGCTCGATCTCGTCGGTAGACCGATCTAGTTGTATGTTTGTCCGGCTTGCAGCACGGTTGATAATTCCGCGACCGTCCGAGGATGTGAGATTCAGATGCAGCAGTTGTTGCGTCTGTTATTGGCAAGGCTGAAAAAGAGAAGGAACACACCGTCTTCTCGCCGTGTCGGTGAGACTTACGTAAACTTGAGCGTAAGCGTTCCTGCGTGTACATGCTGTGCATACGCTCCACGTTGTGTCAAACGTGGAGATGGGGAGAATAAAAGAGGGAGCTTATTTCTCTTCTGTTTTAGGTCACTTCTGGAAATGTTCCGGCCCAAACTCTATCTAATTCCATTTTAAATGCTTGCACTGTGGTCAGTCAAAGGAGTCTTTCGGGGAGGCGATTCCAGAAGTTGACCACCCTGTTGGTAAAGAAATGTCTCCTCACATCCAACCTACTTCTATTCTTTCTAAGTGATATTCATGGCCTCTTAGGTCTCTCGTGGATCTCAGAGGTAGGAGGCCTAGATCGGCGTTCTTCATTAATCTGAAGACTTCGATCAAGTCTCTTCTTAAATGTCTCCTACTCATAGAGAAGAGGTTCAGGTGTTGAAGCCGGTCTTCGTAGGATAGCCCTTTGGTTTTGCGAACCATTCTAGTGGCTAGCCGTTGCACTTTTTCTACGCCCATTACTCGGTAGGAATCCCAAGCTTGAAGACAGTATTCTTGGTGGGGCCTGCCGAGTGCCCTATACAGATGGATGAATACGTCCGCTTCTCTGCTGGTTATTGCAGCTCTGAGTGCAAACAGCGCTCTCCTGGCCTTGTCGGCTGCTTCGGCGCATTGTTCGCTAGGTACAAAGCTGGCTGAGACTGTAATCCCAAGATCATTGACACACCTCTCTTGTTTCAGAGTATGTGCTACTTGATTTGGGAGCGTAAGCCGCAGGGGGCATTTTTGCTTAGAACACAACAGTTGGTTGCGTTCAGCGGCAGATCCCACCTTACCATCTACTCTGAGAGCCTGTCTAAGTCGTCTTGTACTGGTTGACGACTGGACGAGCGGCAACTATTTTGACGTCGTCTGCGTAGATAAAACATGGATTTGCGACCTCCTCGGCCAGGTCATTGATAAATATGAGGAAGAGGATTGGTTCTATTATTGACCCTTGGGGGACACCATTAGTCGCTTTCCCTTCGCTGGATATCGTGGATCGTATTTTCACCTGGTATGTGCGATCGTGGAGTAAACTGGTTATCCAGTTACATACCACGTATCTCTTAGTTTATGCAGTAACAGCACGTGGTTAACGGAGTACAACGTCTTCTGGAAATCTAGGTAGGAAACTTCAACTGTTTCTCCTTTGTCTAACCTGCTAGTTACTTCGTCTAGAAATACTAAGAGATTGCTCAGACAGGATCGACCCTTGAGGAATCCCTGCTGTGCTTTCGAAAAGAAGTGCACGCCTATTAGGTACTCTACTAGTTTGTTTCTTATTGTCCGCTCCATCGCTTTGGAAACGATGCTGGTCAAGCTAAGTGGTCGATAGTTTTGCATATTGGCTTCATCCCCTTTCTTGTGAATGAGGGCACTCGTAGCTCTGCGCCAGTCGACTGGCACTATGCATGTTGACATCGACTGATTAAACAGTGATGTTAAGGGTTCAGTGATTACCTCTGCCAGTGGTTTTAACACCACTGGGTGCAGGTTGTCTGGGTCGGCGGATTTCATCGGGTTGAGTCCGGAGATCACAGACAGGGCCTTGTCGTGCCCTATGATCCAGCTAGGGCTGCATGGGTCTGCAATATCCACGTCTGTGAGGGTGTTTACGATTGTCCCTACTCGGAAGATTGTCTGTAAGTGATCTTTAAAAGTGTTTGCAATACCCTGGTCCGTGGCTAGGGTTGTTGTCCTAAATGCATAAACGAACCTATGGCCTTTCGGGACCTAGCTTGCGATTGGACATATCTGTAGAACTGAGTTCTAATGTCCCTTGCCAGTTTTATTTCATACTGACTTCGGGCTGATCTCGATATACCGACTGCTTCATTTCTTAGCCTTGTGTACTGCCTCCAGTTAGCGAATGTTTCTAACACCGTGTATCTGTGCCAAGCAGCGTTGTGTTTTCGTTACACCTTACGAATTTTGAACGTGAACTAGGGCTTCAGCATTTGACTTCTTAACTCTATCAACGGTGCGTGTCTATCCGTCAATCTAATTATATTTCGTTCGATGAACTGCCACATTGACTCCGTGGCTGGTATGCCATCGGTAACCCAAATGAGTTCACGGGCGTCTCTTAAAAGTGCGGCGTGGTCGATTTTACTGTATAACCTTGCTACCCTACTCCGTACCGCGGGAACCTTCAGTATAAGGTCGAACAAGATCACGATGTGATCACTTTTTCTTAGTGGATTCTCACGTAGTAGATTTCGGACTTTGCCTTAGCTCCGCGTAATCCGTAGATCTGGGGTCGGCGGGATTTGCCCTTCTCTGAATCTGTTTGGCCACGTGATGTGCTGATGGAGCCGGCCTTCGTGCAACAGTTCTAGTAACTGGTTTTCGAAGTCGGGACCGTCGTTGGTTTTGATTTCCCAGAGTGTCCCTGGGGCGTTAAAGTCGCCCATGATATATATTCGGAGGGAAGTCTTTATCAGGTCCAGAAGTTTATTAATCAGCTCAAAATTTTCGAGCGGCGTCGTGCGAGGGATTCGGTACACTCCTAACATGGTTAGTACTGCCGGAGAATCTATCGAATATGCTTTCAGCTGGACATTTTTGGATTCGTAGGTGAACATGTTTGGTGTCTGTTTAATGTGGTCTCTGACCAACAAAACTAGTCCACCTCCCTGAATTCCCTTAGGTCTGTCTGACCTGTAAGCAGTGAAGCTCTTACTTATACGACCCAGTGCAATGCTTTCCGAGAGCCATGTCTCTGTTATTACGGCGAACTCTATCTCTGTAAGTATTATGCTGCGCGCATTCGTCATGAAGCCGCTTATTTTGTGTGACTCCTTCCTTTTTGAGGAAGAGCCGGGCACACCCTCGGGGTCTATTCCCGAGGGCTTCGCACGTTTTTTCTAATGTTGGTGGTTTGCGCTCTCTGGCGTTTGTAATATTATCTGTGGACTTAGAACGCTCTTTTGTTACGTAGTCAGACCTTTTGTTTACTGTGATACTTGGCGATGGTACTTATCTTTCCAACTGGCTCACGACAACTGCTGGTAGATTGTTTTGGCTGTCCTTGGTGCTAGCCAACTTTGTTCGCTCGTACTGGGGAAGGAATTCACTCCCTGTATCCGTATCTCGAGGCGCCTCCTCGTGAATGTTCCGGTTTCCCGATAGGCTTTGGATCTGAGGGACACCTATCATCGGTATGTATACGCCTCACTACTGTTGGAGGCGTGGGCATTCCCGGGCTTCTGGGGCTGGGGGTGCTTAAGACAGAGATGTATGTCGGTGGGGTAATAAGGCTTCACCGTTTTAGTTTTGAAACCTCTTCCGCAGGTAGTGCGTTTACCCAGGGGGACGTTTCGGGTTTACCCGTTTTATGGGTGGTTATGATCTTTCTCTGTATCATAGGTCTGGTAGCTTTCTTTCTTATCTCTTTGCGGAGATTAGTGTCGCCGTTCGTAGAGTGGTGTGGAGGCATCCGCTTGAGCTTCCACGGTTGATCGGTAATAATCGCAATTCTCTTGTCGTGTATTTCTGCTTGATGAGCCATCCAAGCTTCGCGCGCTGCATCTTTGCAGTGGCCACAGACTTAGTCAACTTCACTATTTTCGCAGAAGTTGTAGTGACACTCGAGTATTCCGAACATTTGCGATGGGCCCAACGGGTACAGACGTCGCACTGTATGCTATTCACAACTCGTTTTCCGCAATTTACCCCCAGAATTGGATGGGAGACACGTGGCATAAGTAATAAACAGTGCGTATAAACGGCAAGCAAACAATGAAAACTTTGGATATTTATTGATAAATTTCCAGTAAGCTAACAATTATTAGGTTACTGGTAGGTAGAGCAAGGTCAACGTTTACTATTCAGTAACGTTAACTCTGACTCTGTAAATAACACTGATTGCTAACGTAAACCAATGATCCGGTTTACCTTTACCTGATAATAACAGCAATATTTACCAACAATAGCAAGAGCAACGAGGGATACAATCAAGTGCGGCGCGGTTTGAAATCGAGCCTCAATCCAGCGTCCAGAATTTCTTCGGTGGTGTGCTCACGAGTGTGCATCCACCTCTTCAATTGATTGGTTTCTCCGTCTATCTGCAAACAGAGATAAACCTCACTTCTCGCTGTGTCGGCGAGATACTTTTAATGCGAATGCGTTCCATATTACTCACAAAATGTTGTGAACCTAACATTCGCATCCTGTTTAGTGCTCCTCGTTTGGGAACAGTTCTAACCACCTCTTATCCAAAGCCATTTTGAAGACGTGAACAATTGGCAGGTTGACTAGTTCCTCGGGTACTCAATTCCACCTGTTGATCATTCTATTGCTGAAGTAATTAGACCTCACACCTAACGTACTCCTTTTCTTTATCAGTTTGTACTCGTGACCCGTGGTACCAGCATACGGGCATCAGTAAAGAGATCCTCAGGAGGGAATCCCAGAGAATCCCCTCCTAACTTTAAACGCTTCTATAAGGTCTTCTCTAACTTGCCTTCTTTCTAGCGAAACTAGATCGAGGTTCCTTAATCTTTTCTGGCAAGATTTACCTCTCTGCTCCTCTACCACTGTTGTACCTAGTCTCTGCACTTTCTTTAGGCAGGCAGCTTCTCTTTTGTGCGGAGGTGCTTAGGCTTGGACACAGTATTTTAGTGACTCGATGGTTGCTGATGTTCGTCAGAACCTGTCACTAATGTTTGCTCACGTTCGTTTTGAATATCCGTCCCGAAAGGAAACAACCAAAGATTGGGTTTGTAGAAATCGATATATTCTGAATCTTCCGAAAGGTTGGAAGTAGGTTTGGCTAGAGCTAGGCTGTTATCCATGCAACGGCAGTGAAAACCTGAAAGTAGATCTGATCAATGCAACAAAACCGTGCTATACAGAGCTCACCGTGGGGAATTGTTTCGGTGCACGCTTTTCGACCTCATTAAAAGAACGATAATAGTTAAAGCAAAACTTAATCCTCTAAATGTCCAAGTTGCTATATCTAATGAAGAAACTTTCCCTGGAAGACAGCTATGGCCAAGTAATGGTGATAGATGTTAAATCTCGACGGTACACTTGGTTGTGTCCGCATAACTGGTTGGAAACTGAACCCGTCCTGTTGCTAATCACCAATGTAGGATGAAAGTGCTTCTGGTACGTAATTTGATGATCACGACCAGATTGAATGGATCTATCAGGAAACTTGGGGAAGAACAAGAAGCAAGAAAAGAAAATTGCCATTGCGAAACTGTCGGTTGAAGAACCGCTACAGTATTCTAGATGAGACCTTACTATCGCCTTGTATAAGGGGACAAAGATTTCCGGTTTTCTGCAAGATAGAGCCGATCTGCGCCGGAAAAGTTCTCCCGTGCCTTATGAGCTGCGATTTCACATTGGTTACCCCAGCTGAAATCCGAAGTCATTACTACCCCGAGATCCTTGTCAGTTTCTACCGATTGAACTTCGTATGTTCCCCACGTACCGACAGCAACTAATGGATCTTTCTGCTTGGACAATAGTTGACACTTGGTTGCATTCAGTGCCAAGTCCCACTTATTTGACCACTCAACCACCCGTTCAATGTCGCTCACTAGGTAAGCTCTACCACTTGATCCCACCACCTTCATGTCATCCGCGAAGAAGAAACAGGGTGAGTTGGTTAACCCCCGTCTGGCCCTGGTGCTTTGTAAACAGAACCCTGCGCACCTCCTCCGGTGTCACTACTATGTCCTCAAAAGTCTGGATCTGGTGACTTCCTCTAGATGAGATAATCCACCTTCTATCTTCCCTGAGCACACTTCCAAAGTATCTACCTAGTACTATGGTCTTCTCCTGGTCCGTTGTGACTATTTTATCGCCCTCCAGGTTAATAGCGCCTATTTCGTCCCTAAGCACCCCCTTGGACTGCACTATAATACTATAATACCTTTTCGGTTTTCCCTCGCATTTTGGGCTAGATGTAGTTCGTATTTTCGTTTCGAACAACGCGAACAGCCTCGTTCCTTTGTCCTATGTAACGCATCCACGACAGCTGCGATCCTACCTCCCGGTATCGTTTCCAGCTGGCATTACAAAGGCGTATTGCCTTTCCATTGGAAGCCTTCCACCAAGATGGTTTACCGAATGACTTTCGCAGTTTCAGAGGCACAAACTCATCCTGCAACGCAAGTAAGTTCACCTTAATTATTCTCCAGACATCCTCCACACAAACCTATCTTCGGCTGGCTGCCAGACGAGCTCAGCTGCCTTCCTTTGCAGTCCACTTACATCTAATTTTCCGAAGCAGCGCACCTTGCGTTCATGTGGTTTTGGTAGCCTTGTTTCTAGTGTAAACATTTGGTCGCTCTCTCCTATTGGGGGGTAGTAGTTGACTTCCTGCACATTCCTATCGTACCGTGTGATAACAAGGTCCAGCAGAGATGGTTGCTGTCCCGACCTAAAATGCGTATTTTCTGTTATATGTTGATGCTTTTTTTGAGATGCAGCCAATCTACAAAGCCCTGTTCCTGTATATCGTTCGAACAACTGCCGATGTCCCATTTTATACCCGGCTTATGAGGCATCCGTGTCAGCATATCCAGCGCTGATCGGAGCCGCTCGTCCTCCGTTTCCATCGCACTAGGACTTCTATACACACTCTATGTTGGTTTTGTGCCCCTGGGCGGCGATGGTGACGGAGGACATCTGTATGTTGCTCGTGCAGACTTGAATATCCAACCGAACTTGTTGTATATCCTTCCTAACTAATATGAGTAATCCGACACCCTGCAGCTGCGGACTCCGATCTTGTTAATTAACCTCATAGGCTTCACGAGCCAGTGTGGGAACACAATCGTGACTAACGAGCCAGGATTCTGAGACGGCTACAACAGCAGCTTGTTTTCATTTGCCATATTAAGGGTTTCTCTCTACTTATTCCTTATGCTGCATACGTTTGTACATAATACTACAACCTTACCGTCCCGTAGGTTTAACTTCCTCCAGACTCTTAATTTTCCTGTTCTCGTGTAACCATCAGGTCAGGTATCACAGGACGGAAAAGGCTTTCGCCAAACAAGCGTCCAGATTCTTGCTTCGGTAGGAAGGTTTCTTCTCCCAAAGCTTCAAACTCGTTTAGTCGCTGTCTTGCAACTGTTTTTCTGGCAGGAAACTGGTTCCAGTACGTTATCTGTAAGGGAGGTTAGTTGGGAAACAAGAAGCATGTCAAGTCTAAACAACCTCAGACCGCGCTGCTATACTACCTCTGGGTATAGTTAGGTCCAAGCCATATCTAACTGCCTCTTGAAGTCGACTGTAGTCGCACATTCTATTAGGTTCGGTGGTAGCTGATTACATCTATCAACCACTTGGTTAGTGTATAAGTTAAACCGTACATCAAGGTGAGCCCTTGGTTTTGAGAGCTTTAAACTGTGTCCCGTGGTCACCTCTACAGGCGTTTGAGTGAATAAACCTTCGGCGCTTACGGCGGTGAATCCTTTCATTATCTTAAACGTTTCTATGAGGTCATCCCTGAAGCGTCTACTTTCCATAGTGAAGAGATCTAACGCTTCAATCCTTTCTTCTTATGGCTTGCCCCTCATTCCCGAGACTAACCTCTGAACCTTCTCGATGCACTGAATGTCTTTCTGCAAGTAGGGTGCCCAGGCCTGGACACAGTATTCGAGGTGGGGTCTCACCAGCGCGTTATAAAGTGGGATAAAGACTTCTGCCTTTCGAGGGATTAGTGCATTTCTCAGCTGGAATAGTTGACCTCTTACCTTTTGTGCCGTAGCCTAGCACTTTTCGCCTGGCTTGTAATTTTCGGAAACTACTATCCCTAAGTCCTTCGTTTGGGCTACGCGCGTTAATTTGGTAGTTTCCGTCTCCATGCTTACTCTAATTGGACCACAGTCAGTGTTCAATATGTGATAATTTGACGGGTTTAGGTCTTGGTCCCACATCTGAATCCAACAGATAACGTTTGTCAGGTCTTCCTGTAGTTCGTCTCGCGGGTCTGAGTTAACTAACTTTACGTCGTCAGCAAACACAAAAGTCGGAATGGACAAATCACTAAGTCATCAACGTACAGCAGGAAACGTATAGGGCCTAGGACGGAGCCCTGTGGCACCCCACTGGTGACTATCCCTTCCGTCGATAGTGCCTATTCTACTCGAACCCTGAAGGTCTTCCTGTTGAGAAACGCCCCTATTCATTTGATAACAGTCCCAGGAAGGCCAAAATTCTCGAGCTTTTTAAGAAGTACTCGGTGAATAATCGA
>UZAN01000326.1:0-10707 GCA_900618425.1 Echinostoma caproni | reverse complement strand
TATTATCTTCTCGAGCATTGAGCTCTTAATAAGATAAAATATCGAGAATACACTATGTTAATCTGTGTGAGCAAACCAGCTAAGAGAATTGAACACAGCATAACAGAAGCAAGCTCACATAAGCGTTATGGGTGGTTCCATGTTAACTGCAAAGTGGCATGATGAAATGCCAATGGGACTGACTTCTTCCAAGATGGTGCCATCTGTTTTGAACAATGGGTGATTGCACAACATACGTTCGATTTTAACCGTTTCTAAATACGATTCCTGGGTAGTTTTTCGAAAATAAGTTGGGTTAGTCAGTTGTCACACCGCAGTTCAAAGGTGTATCATCTTATTACTGTTTTCGTATAGACATAATGACACCAAAACCAGCGTTTCCATTAGCAAGCCGTTAGTATGCTCTCAATCCACGAACGATATCCATGCTTTGTCCTATTTTTGCGTTCATTGGAAGGCACCGCAGATAAAATTCATATTTGAGCTATTAGCTTAAGGGGAATGAAAGTAGATTTGCATCGGTTTGTGGTAACCGCGCTCACAAAAGCGTTTTTGTCGGTAACGGTAGTACCTAAGAACAACAGAATTGAAGAGACGGTGTCGTCGTCCCATTCAGTACTTCCTATGATTTTACGATCGCTTGACTGATCATTGAAAACGTCCATATATATTCAATTGTGTACCGAAACGCATGAATTAGATTGCATGTGAAATACGATAGTGTCCCTCGAAAACGGAACAATTCAGCAAAAGAATACAGTTAAAATCCCTCAGCTTCAAATTAATAAGTGTCTGATATCTTTCCTATTGATAGTAGCTGCCACATGATAGCTGATTCGATGGCTGTTCCTCTGCGTGGCCATGTTATTTTTGGAAGTTAATCGTTTACGTCACATTTCTTCTTCTAAGCGTGTGTATGTGATCTGACGACGTATATCGTGTTATCTTATGCACAGGTGCTCTATTGCAGTCCAAAATAGAAACATACATGTGCAAATGCTTTGAGAGTGCGTCACTTTTCGAATAGACCCGAACTACGCTCGATGGTTGGTTCATCTCCTAATAGGTGAAAAATGCCATTTGGTAAGCGAAGGGTTGAGATACTACGTGTGCGCAACGAGGAACACCAATGTCCTCGGAATTCAATTAGCAAACATCTGTTCTCATCTCAAACCCAAGAACTCGCGTTGCGAAACAAATGATCCCGTTTCATTAGGAGTGGGTATTTCATGGTCTCTAAAAGATATGTGAGATGTAGATTCAAACTGTCATTTGCACTTGAAGGTTAGATCGATTAGCCAATTACACCAGATAATTGAGCGAAAACAAATTCGATCTCCCATCAAACTTTGGCAGGGTTTGGTGCGTTCATATGTGTGTGCATGAACACCTGCATCGCGAAGTCACCACAGTAGGTCACGTGTGTGTGGGATGTTAGATAATAGATAAATGATAAACGGTAAATGAATATGCAACGGGAGAAAAATGAGCGCGTCAACCAATATAATCGGATGATAAAGGTCACAACTGACCTCCTGTGGTTATAACCGTACTCAGTTAGGGGATTTGTGTGTGTTTCGGAGTATCCATACCAAGCACTCACCTGCATACCTGAGAAACCGATAAACAGAACGAGAGAAGTGTCAAGGAAACAACAACAGTAATTGGGTGAACAGTGAGTCGAAATAACTTTCAGGGTTAAGTTAAAAGTTCCCGGTATCACACAACAAAATTAGAGGATGAAAACATCGGTAATGCTTATCGTTTCACAGCCATCCCTTATCCTTCACTGATTTTGTGATAAAAAATCTCTGCCTCCAGAATTGGAGCGGGTATTTAAACACCCAGTTGCGCGATCTGAATCACAGTTTACTGTGCGCACACCTCTACCGATTCCTTCTGGGACCAGTTGCAAATAAGCACCAAAAGTGGTTATGAGCATCAGATCAAGTAAGAAGCTGACAATGTTTCGTACCCTCTTGAAAATTTAAACGGGTTGGAGTTTTAAAAATCAAACAGGATACATCCGGGTCGGTCCCACAAATACAATGCATCCTTACGCTCGATGTAAAAGTCTGTGGGAAAGTTCAAATTATTTTACAAATTCGATAGTTCAGATCTACCGAAAAACTTCACTGGTGCATTTCGAAAAGTAATGCTTTAGGTATCTGGACTTAAATGGAACACCAATATCTTTGAACATTTATATGACCGTTAACCATATAAATGGAAGCGGATTTGGAAAAGGAAGTGGTATGCTTTATATCACGCCCTGCTATGTTTCATCCGAACAAGGTAATTTTGGCTTTGATTTAGTAAGAGCCGTGAGGAATTCTTAGCATCCATTAAAGGGATCCGACTTGGTTAGTAGTTTTCTGCGTAACCTAATACGATGAAGAATTCTAGCAGTTGTTCTGCTTACGCACATATTGGATTTGTTTCATTAGGTCTCGTTTCACTTGAAGGAAAGTAATGACACATTTTTTTAGAGCGACCGGAGTGTCAGATGAAGAGGTTACCCTGAGAGTTTTCCAAGACGGTAATGTCGGTTAAGGAAATAATAAAATTCCGCTCAAATGGCGAATCAATAAACTCCGGCAAAACAGTGTTTAATGGGGTGCACAGACGTGAAGTGACATCGCGCGTAATCCCAGCTCCACGTCATCATTGCAAATGGCAACACGCTACGAAACAATAGTCGAAAAGCAGAAGTGAGAAAGTGGGTTTGTCGCAGAAATTACTGTCGTTTTAACACGTAAGTGAATGCATTTCCATATCCTTCATATGTGGTTACTTTAGTTACTTGCAGGAATCAATATACAATCTATAACTTATTCCGGATGGTTGTCGGTGCTACCGTCCTCGATATATCATTTATTCCATGTCACTAGCTGCAACCCGAGGAACAGCTTCTATTGGGCCAAATGCCCTTTGCATGCTAATGGCTCACTAGTGATTCTGACGGGCATCACTGTTCCACTACTCCACTCCGCAATGCCATGTGTGGAGTTGGTTAGATTTAATGTAGTTTGACTAGCATTCACTAATAACAAATCGCGTGATAAAAGACGTCTTACAAGACTGAACTCCATAGAGTTGGTCAACTCTAACTAGTTGTTGATTATTTCAAGGCATATGCAACGGTCCACCTGCAAGGAGATGGGAGATGTTTGCTTGAATATGGCACTTGTCGCTAACCAAACTGGGAGGTCCCAAATATTTACTATCTTGATGAATAAATTATTTCACTCTCGATTTAAACCAGCTGCGATATATTAGCTATCAAGAAGACAATATTTATAATACGTACAACAGCGCAGCAAGAAAACACGGACGCTGCGAGATGTTATGATTACCTTTATCCTCCTCAGTTGTTAGTTTAAAAAAGGGAATACATATGGAACACGAGGTTGCTCATTTATGGTGAGTGAACACTTACAGGTGCACGAAGGTTACTAGTGGTTTGAAAGACAAACTAAGGTTAACTCTGTGTCAGGTAGTCATGACATGTTTTGCAGCAGTTGATCCCGGATTTCTTGTGATCACTTGACCATCAGCTATCGGTTGCGTTGTCGATTTAGCCAAACACATTGGAATGTGTTTGGCAATCCAGTGCGCTAGTTCACGATCCGTCTTACCTATGTATGTGTCACCACAACTACAAGTGAATTGGTATGCACTGAATAGGGGACAGAAGCAATTTGTCAGCCAAGCTCAGGTTTGACCAAATTAATCCCGAGAGTGAAGGCAATTTATCTGACATAAGTAGCTGGGAATGTACGGTATAGAGCTGACTTCAACGTATGGCGCACCTCATCGTAAGGGTTATCACTTTGCTTTAGGCAAATGGCCTTTCGAAACGTTCTCCGTTGGGTTTCCTTTTCCGAATGTTCTTCGGTAAACCCGTATAAATCTTTCCGGGTAAACATTACTTAGCAGTGCTAGCCCCAGGAACTCTTCCTCTTTCATTAGCATAAATGGAGAACAGATATTTCTCGATCGATGAAATAGCTTGAATGTAACCTTGTTAATCTGACATCGTGGAATACAACAGCTTCACTGTCAAAAAGGGTGCTAACTATCAATATTAAAATAAACCACATTTGAAGAATCATATTGGTGTTGACATCGGACAACCAACTATGAAATAACGTAAAAGTCATCCGTAAGTTTTCTGAACAATTATAAATTCAGGGAAGGTGTTTCCGTGGGTTAACTGCGGTGTCTTTGCTCACAAGGCGTCCACGGAATCGAAAAGCACTGTCAATCCCTTCCAACAAACAGGTATAGTAATGGTTAGGATGAGATGCCTCTATCTTCATTCGTGGTATTAAATGCCACGCCTATCTGACCAAGAGCGAGAAGAACGTTTGGAAGCCATGAAGTCACGATGATGGTTCTTTTTGCAAGCTGGATTGCCTTTTCACAAACATCGCACTCCCCATGGAGAACTATCCTTAACTTTCCCTCATAACAGTAAACAGAATTAAGCTCGCCTCATTCACTGTCTCGAACTCTTCGTTTTCCTAGTTAGCATCTTCCAAGAAATACTCCAGCGTTCACAAATAGTCCAGTAATCGTTTGGTAACTTATAACGTTCTACACAGTTTTCTTGAAATATGAAATGAGTGGGCTACAGAGTGGTGATTCGCACGAAGCTGATTCACCATTCCCCACACATTATATTTCTCTGTGATTGATAGACGCTCACATATATTGACGTCAACTGGTACTGTTTCTAATTGCTGTTATCGGTTTCCCTTTTTCATTCAGTTTATCCATTCAGTGAGCGTTATTATAATTGCGTCACACTACGTGGAAGGTGATTGGTTGAATGCGACGTTGCAGGTTGTTCCGTTATTGACCCACGCGAACAGCGATCAACGACCAAGTGGGAAAGTATCAGGAAATGTGACACTTTGAGAAGAGCGATATTCCATAGTCAGGATCAACCTTATGCATTATGCTTGTTATTCTAGCTCCCAGTTTACAAGCAGTTAAGAAACTGTCATTCGGCTGAACCCAAAATCCTAGTTCCCAGTGATCCCGAACGCAACTGAATCAACCCACGCCGCACGGTGGTATTCATCCGCATTCAAGGAACTAAACTAGCCTTAGACCATTTAGAACCCTTATTATTGATCGAAATATAAATATACTCATCTCATATGCGGAAATAAATCTATTCCCATCCACCGAAACACCAGAATACATTCAAGATAGTTGCGTCTTTTCTGCAGTTATTGCCATTTATTACGTTCTTTGAATAAACAAAACTAATTTCTAGATGTCAGTGATTCATTTATTTTGGTAAACATAGCGTACGTGGTCAAATTTATACATTGTCTTATGGGTTGGACAAAATTGGATCTGTTCAAAAATAAGAATAACCAATAGTAATTATTGACAGGATGATAAAACTGTGATTGCCAAGCAATTGTTCATTGGATGTAAGGCATAATTGCTGCAGTCTATTCGAATGTGCTTACCAAATTTGACGGAACAATCCAGCTAACAGACACCCGACGAACAGAAGACTGGAGAGCATTGATTTGTTAGCAAAATCTAAATTTGCGGTTGAGAGATATGGATGAAGGGGCCAGTATTAATAACGTTTTGCGATAACAAAACGTTGCTATTCATCAATCTTGCTTACAATAATGATATCGAATTTTCAGTACAATGATTGAACTCTGTAAAACACAACAATGCTGGAAAAAAGTGCCGTTGAAAGTTCTATCTCTAGAATTCGTAATCATTTTGAATGGCAGACCGTGTTTAGTATAATCACAGACAGTATACCGAAGGTAAAATCCAAAATAGTTTTAGGATACGTCCAATTGAGCCCATTCGTGCTTCGGTTCCGATTTACTGTCCACAGATTTAGGATACGTACCGTATTGGTAATATACGTTAAAGTTTGGGAGTTCAGCGTTTCCGCTAGTTTGTTTCCCAAAGGTGACTTTCACACCTTTTCCTTGGGAAACAAATTCGTTTTTATTCCAGTGCTGTCGTCATTGGCAACCGTAACGCATTGAGAGTCAGTATTAGGCTGTAATGAAGAGGAAGGAGAGTTGTGTTGTGGATTGAGAATTTTCTGGCTTAACCGTTATCCACACATAAATATTAAGTGTTATGCTAAGTGCCTGTGGGTTCATTCTGTATTGCCAATGAGGAAATCTTGTCGGAGCTAAAGCTGAACATTTCACTGCTAGGTACAAGGCTTGCACTTGTACTGCATAATTCTTAAGAGCATGTCTGGATCACTTATCCTGTACGTCCATGCTAACTCACTAACAGTGGTAATAAGATTTTATGTTAAATGATGCTTAACTGCAACTCGGTTTGAATGTTATACAGTTGGTATAAACTGCTACAACACTGGAGAAACGGCAAACATTTCCATTTATATACTGACACAGAATGCCGATCTAGATACAGACAATAAATTCTGTTTTGGAACTTAGTTTTTCGTACAATCATTTCACATTCAGTTTGAGAGAAAACAAGATCACGAACTCTCAGTTCCGATGTTAGATGCGATTTTCGAAAACAGTGAAGTTACCAAACACTCACCGTAATAACCTTCAAGCTGACACGTATGTTTTTACTTTCCGTCGACTCAATATTCCACATGCAACGCAAGTCAGCCGGAATGGTCGTACCAGATTTGGCTATTGGAAACGATTGAACCTCCGACTTCGGGGGCTGCGGAGCGTCCGCGCATCTGGGGTCGTTCACTTCAGCGGTAGAAACTATTACCAAATGTCAGGAGATGTTGCATGTTAAATCTGACTTCCCAAGAAAAAATGCATCTGGTTATTACCTGACAAAACAGTCTAGTCTTGAATGGTGTATCTATGAATTTCAGTTTGTAGTTTCTTAATCTGTTCCCGATGAATGCTAAAACCATTATTTTAATTCATTGATAATGACAGTAATTTACTTTGAGCTCAACAGATGCATAATAACAAATGATTTTCAGCTCATTCGAAATTCTTTATTGGCATTCAGTTGCGCGGGTACCTTCAATTATTTACCACCTGTGCTCCACGTTTAATGCAGTGAAACAGGACTTACTGTGTAACGAATAAATTTGAACAACGAAGTAGGAACGACCAGTAAGAAGATTCTCGGTAACTCTAGAACAATCATTCGATAGTAGCTTCATTCAACTAAAAATGATTTTGTGTTAATTCCTTACCACAGAAAACACTTGGAATGCAGCAAGACAATATCGTCACATAGTGATATTTTATATTTGTGCAAGCAGTTCTTCACTCGAATACGCTTTTGATGAGATCATAACTATGTTGCATTTTCTTCACGTGAACATGATAGCCTTATTATATCACTAACTCACCCAGTTGATATGTTACTTTGAAGTTTGTGTTTGAAGGCTTTCCATCCACAATTGGACTTTCGTACTCTATGTTCACACCCTTACCGACCGCTGATGTGAAAATATTCTTCCCAGTTGTGCCGCAAATTGTTTGAGGCTCCGGGTCTCCTTCGGTTACTGCGTTTGATACCGTGATGCATTGTTTATCAGCTATGGGCTGTCACAAACAGAGAGAAATTTGTGCATGAATCGGTAGCTTGAGGTTAACTATTTCAGTAACCAACTGGATTCGATGTGAACGATTGATACAATAAAAAGTACTATACAAACGGAACACTGTAGACAGAATGTCGATGGAGAAAATGGAGTTATGGTGAACCAGGATACTTTCGTTGTGCTTCACAGGTGTTCCTGATACATCTTATTCGAAAGTATTTTGGTGGTACGGCAAATCGGTGGTTTTTCAAATTGGTTAGCAAATATCATTGATAGAATTCACATTTACTTTTATGTACTTGTTCAATTCTAATATGTTGACATTTCCTGGTTTCAAAACTCACGGTTCCATTCGCATATCAGATTAGCTTACCGAATTCACGTCCAAACTGACTCGAATGCTCTTCCCTTGTATAGCCGTGAGTGTCCAGCGGCAGGCAACTGCATTTTCAGCCACAAAATTGGAATCTTTCAATATCTGAAAATATTGCTGAGTCTCGGTCGGGGCAGACGCAACCTCCGAGCACTGAGCATCATCGACTGTGGCGAGACGGCATGCATTATTTGCTGTATAACAACTCACCTAATTTATAAATTAACTGGATTTTTTGCAACGCCTTTGCTGAACCAGGAGGGTCTTCTGTAGGCTTATCTCGAGTAATGGTCACGTATCCTTTTGAGGTCGCTACATTGGCCTCAGATGCCATGCACCATGAAAGAGGTTGTTTCAGAGTCTCCCCAGCGACAGTGATGCAGTCCTTATTATCGCTGCCCTGGATAAATCAAGTGGCATAGAGTAGATATATTGTACGGAACTCACCTGTTTAGCATTTTGATCTGTGGGTGACGACCAGGTTACTTGAATTGTTCTTTTTGTGGATGTAGTGATATACCAAGTACATTTCTCAGTAATGTCGGTGGGTACGTTGAAGGTCTTTTCGGTTTCCGTCGCCTCAAGGTTTGTTTTGCCACATGTATCAACGACTGCGCCTAATTTTCATTTAATTATTAAACAACATTTATACCGTTAGCGAAATATGCACTGACAATGACCAGAATGACAATCAAATTTCTCATTATTTTGTATTCCGTTCGATATACTGATTGCCTGTCTTGGATCTTTATATTCTGAGGTACCGTGGGCGTTAATTACATTCACAACATTTGATTTGCTATTTGTTTACCTCCTAATTTTAGTTGTTTTAGGGCAGGCCGCGTTCTAGTTGGCGTTAATCGTGTACTACTCAAATAATGCAAGGTAAAACAGTGAATGTGATGGTGAGAAAACATTTGGCAATTGATGGAGAGAAAAAAACGTTTCGTGCACAATACTGACAGAGATCACGTGAAACTCAAGAACATTATAAACAGCGCTTAGTATGAGGAGTATCAAATTTTAGATGGCAGTTCACCCAAAATATCTAAAATAGATTTTCGTACGGATGGTTTCGGGAACTTTCCAGGTTTATAGATTAGCTGTGATAAGGTGCTACATTATGAAATTTGCCGCGTGTTACATCGTCGAACTCGTAACTATATAATCACTCTTCATCTGATTTACACTTTCTTTGTTGTCATCGAAACCTTGTGCAGTTATGGTCATCCTAAGTTCTGTGAAATACTCTGTCGTTTTCATGAAGCATCTTCGAATTTCCGGTCACTGGATTACACCTAATTTTGGCAAATCGCTTGTTAACAGAGAGAGAACAATTTAGGGAAATCTTAAAACAATTCCTAGAAAACATCGAGCTGGTTGGCAGCTCGTACTACACAAACGATCAGTTTCAGACATCTGCATTTCAGCAGTCATCAGTGGGAATTTGCGCTCCCCGCTAATATGTCAAAAGTAGCACATCTGACTAGTAGACGTGTAATTCCAAAGATCGGAGTCGTAATGCTTCAGGTAGCTGGATCCATAATGAAATTGATGATAACGGGGTTAAAATCGACAATTGTTCCATCTGCCGAGTTGACCGACCCGTTCCGGTGCACAAACGAGGCTGTGGTATTATCACATACATAAATGACAATTGCTGCAAACGAGTCTTAATGTACTCTTCCATTTTAATCAGCACCTCACTGTACAAATGCAAACCTAAATACCTCAGTACTACCGAAATATTATTTTTCGTAACATTTACATTTCTCCTTGTTCCACTGCTCATTTTAACGAGTTAACAAATGTTCTCTCTGCCGTTTTGCTAAATTACGCAGAACCCTCCCTTTGCATCCTGTGTGGTGAGTTCAATATGTTTGATGTCACGTTTTTGACAACCCTTGGATTACAAAACTTTATAATTTCCCGACCGGACTCGAGGCTTGTCTTGATTTGTGTTTCACTAACGACCTGAATTTACTTAACTTGTGCATCCGTTCCCCTACTGGCACCTCTGATTACTGAAACTAGCTCCCACAATCTACATTAGATCCAATAATCAGTCAAACACTCGGCATCGTGATCGTCGTGTCTGTTGGCGCTAATGTCAACCGGAAGATCTCACCAACTCAAGAGATGTATTAGATCAGATGGATTTCTCCTTATTTGTACATTATGGCCCCTCTATATTATTTGATACCCTGACTGAATAGTTGAAGTTCTCTTATGGTACGAGCTGCTCGTGAGAAACTCTATACGTACGACCAGACCGTGTTTCGTCCCCTACACCCAAATGATTACATCAGAAGAAAGAACAAGCTTTCAAAGCAAAACGTAGTTTTTGGTGATGGACCATTCGAAAGCAATCAAGGCTGAACTGCGAGGAATAAACACCGCTTATGTAAATTCACCGCTGGCAAACACGAATTGTCTGGTTACATTGAAAATGGTGTTTCACTTTTGCGGTCTCAAATCGAAGGAGGACCTCCCAGCTACCAATGTGGACGATTATAATCGCCAATTCCGCAATGGTGAAACCGATATCCCTATCCCATACACAGCAGTCGTCCCTGCTCCTAATGTTGTCATTTCAATAACTGATCAAAGAGTAGTATTCAAAACTTTCATCAAACGGAAGTCTAATAAAGCATACGCTCCTGATGGACTGCCAATTGTTGTGCTCCAATAATGTGCAGTTTCCATTTTCCCTTTTTTCGGCGACCTACTCAACCAGTATTTTACTCAACATTGCATTCCGGACTGCTGGAGAGTG
>UZAN01000325.1:0-10737 GCA_900618425.1 Echinostoma caproni | reverse complement strand
CTAACCGCACCCTACAGGTCAAGGTTGATATGCAGTTATCGGTGCCGGTCAACATAACTAGCGGTGTCCCACAGGGTTCTATGCTAGGCCCACTGCTATTCCTGATGTTCGTCAACGATCTGCCACGAAAAATCAACAATCCGTGCTTTATGTTCCGCGGACGACTTCAAAGTGGCTGGAGCGAACGTATATCAGAACATGCAGGTTGTTATACGGTGGTCCGATAAGTGGGATCTTCCGCTCAATGTTAGCTTCTAACAGCAGAAGTTGACCTTGTCTCACATAGCAGATAGTAGATTCGGTCATTTTGCGAGAGAAAGCACCAAAACTACGAGACCAGGACAAACCTTCAGGCCCTCTGGATCCTGGGGTCCCCACCGTTAGCACAACTGAGCGAGCACTAACCTTATCCAATATACCACACAATCTGACTAAGTTCAAATTGTGTTCAAGTCGTCATAAGATGTTAGTCTATCATGAACACTGAGGAATGAAGGTGATGGATCGTTGGGCAGTAGCTAGGAAGACAGGGTCCTGCTTCATGTGCTTGAGCGACACCCTCCGAGAAGCCCTGGGCCGGAACAGAACAAAGTGTAGCCAGGACCACTGTAATTGTTGCTATCACCTCCACGACACAAGGGTGGAAGGTTTGAACGAGTAGGTAATGGCACTGTCGAATTAACTCACAAGGATACCGCGGGAGATGCACGAAACAGTACGCAACAAGGGCTCACGCTGTAGCCTAACTAAATGGTCTTCATCCACTGGAAGTCACCGTATACCTTATCCTGTGTCCCCTTTCTCTAATCCCCTCCATCTTTATCTCTTCTCACTTATTTCTCAATGCATGCAACGACAAACCAGCGGCATCACACTGAAGCCCAAACCCCATTCCAACAACCTCTCTTTCATCTGTTGCACCAAACAACAGATAAGAAGAACTGAGACTATTTGGCGAAAGTTTAGAAACCGAACATTACTTCAGGACTTCAAAACGTCAAGTCTCTGGATTTTGCCTGATCCAACCCGGTCATGACAATTCTGGAAAAGTTTTCTATTCCAATTTAATCATCAGTACCGCAGATACTTTCTAATTTTCACACTTACCTGTAGTTTGAATAATCATTTGTTTAAATGCTAAGATCGAGGTGATTAGCATGGTGATTTGGTATTTTTTTATGAACTCAAGGTTACAACACCAATCCAACATGCGTTTGGTAAAGAAAAAGGCTATAATTATGAAATCATGTAGAGATTCAAGAGTTTTCACGGATTACCATGCAAAGGTGTTTAAACTATTTCAATAGCCTGAGAATACGTCTCTAATATAAGTTTTGTGATCACAAAACTTATAGGTCTCTCGAGAGACATTTAAGGATAATTCGAAGCGTCTGAGTGATCCTGCTAGCAAACGCTCACACTGAGTGCGACTCCAGTGCGCTCAGATTGCGAAAATGGCACACGTTTTTTCCGCACTTTCACCCGGTCAGAATCCGAGCCGTACGAAATAAACTAATCCAGCCTAACATGACACGCATAATATCCCATCGTCTCCCACCTATCCCCTCTAAGCTCCATATCTCCTAAGGTTCTGCTCCCTTATAGAAATAAAAGCTGGAGAATTTTTCTGACGTAACCCTGTAAGCCTCCGTACATCTCTATACACACCGAACGACATAACGAATATTCAGAGACATATGTCTCTGAATCGATGGAATAAATTCTGGGTAGTAAAAAGTACATCATGAAAATAGTCTATTTTTATTCAAAATAGGAATTAAGTGAACAAAACAGTTGTGTTATATAACACAAATAAGAGGAAATGAACAAAAGTAAATGAGCTTTGTTAATAAGTTCAGTTCAGTTCAGTTCAGTTCAGTTGCACAGGACGAATATGGCTCTTGCCAATCGAGCGTCCAGTTCGTTGTGTTGTCGGCGGATGGGAGTAGCTTCCAACACTGCGTACAGTTGATTGGGTATTTGTGATCTTCACACTTCAACCCCGTGTTCAGACCGTTGTCTCCTTAGGGGTATGCTGAAAGGGAGAAAAACAAGCAAGGATATCTCCTCGCCTCATTGAACGCCTACAAGCTGATTTTGAGAGAATAATTTACCGAAAATCAGCATTTGCAGGACTTGCCCTCTGGTGACTCTACGGTGACTGTGGAGCGTACACCTGTGCTACCTGGAATCGGAGTTTTTGAATAAAGCGTTGAATTATTCTTTTTACATCCTAACGATTAACCCCCAGGAAGCTGTGCCAGTAAACTACATCTGAAAAAATAATGTTTAAACCAAAATAAATTTAATAAAAAATAAAATTTGTGTAAGAGAAAATGTGACTAATGCCAAAAAAAATAAATACTACACCTCGAAAACTCCATGAAGCTTCATGGTCTTTTTGGGTGAATAGTAAGTTTAGCTCGAGCTAAATTTGTTCTCTCTATGACACAGACGAATGAAGGGGAACCTGATAGAGGTCTTTGAGGTACTAAATAGACTTTCGTAATCTAGCAGGCCTTTCAGAAAAATTGCATATCGAAGTGTTGGAATCCAAGGAAATTCGCCAATCGGCTAGTCCCATACGTTTGAGGTGCAACCTTCCCCGAATTAGCCTAAAGAAAAAAATAGTCCGTCTTTGGTGGTAGCTACATCTTCAGGTTCCCTAAAATCGTCTTCCCCTTTATTTTTTTAAACATTAGCTGTCTTATCCTCATCTGTACAACTACCATTTTTCCTTACTTATTCCAATCTTAGCTCCCCACAAGCTTCCCCTCGTACTAGCTCCCTTATCTTCTCTTATGTTCACTTATCTTCGCATGCCTTCTGGTTCTCTACTGCTTGCTGGAGGGATACTAAGACCTGATTATTCTGTGACTTATCAGCCGGTGCTGCTTTCATCGACATCAAACCGAATTGGCGTCCCTGTTCCGTGGCAGTACTCTTACACCACCAAGGACCGATTAACTCACTTTTGAAGCATTACGAGATATACATGCATGTACGGGTCATGGATCATAGACGCAAGAACCTGGACTATATATATAGATATAGCGCAAAATATAGGATAGGGAAAACAACAAAAGTCAATTTGGGGAGTAACAAATGTTTTTGTTTGTTTAACTCACGCCGTTTTAAGCTTTTTTCGTTTTTATTAATTTTGCGATTGCTCACAGGAAAGAATGCATTTACGCCACTGAATTTGGTTTGATTTCATATCCCACATTGTTTCCATCCAAACGGAATGTCTGAGGCCCCAGCCGAGGAGCCGAGAAGCTCAAACGGAACGTGTATTGTTCGAGCGGGAAGCGAAAATAAGAGTTAAATGCAGCTATAAATGCGAAGACAAGTTTACTGTACCAGTGTGCACCACTCTAAGATGAAAGTGGATGCGTACTGGCCAGAAACGCACCGAGAGATTTGGTGATAGTGTGTATCGTCATTGAGAGCCAGGTAAGCTGTAAGGTCAAACTGTGGAAACAAGCCTTTCAAATAACGTCCATTAGGGACATTAAGTTGCATGATAGGTACTCGAAACCGGGACGCTTCCGAAAATTAAGGTCTGTCACTGACGAGGTGAGAAGATATCCTATTTGATTCCTCTTTTCCAGCTCTACTGAGAAAACCCGACAGAAGAAAGTCATATAACGCTGTGTTTAGAGCCAAGAACACCCATCGATAACACAATAATCTGGATGCCCGATTGGCAAGAGCCATTACTCGTCCTTTAAAGAGTGGACTGGACTAGACTAGACTGGACTAGACTGGGGAATTTCTTTTATAGCGTACTCATTCAAGTGTAGTTATATGCATGCCCACGAATATGTGAAAAGGAAGAGAGGAGGATAAGGAGTGCTTGCAGTGCAAGAATAAAACGCACCTTCCTATTCACATACGAGGTGAGAATCTTTGGTGATCCCTTCACTAACGGTATTCAGCGTAACCTAGCTGAAATCCAGAAATAAGCCAAGTAGTGGCTGTTATTTCTAAACACCAAATAGCTACTCCTATGATTATCTCTCGCAGAGAGAAGGGTTATAAGCAGCACGGTACCTACGCAAGTGGCAAATGCCGTCTAGGCAAAAGATTCAGAAATCATTTTGTACGATTCCGTTCACCCGAAAAGGCAGTGCCAGCTGGCTGGAGCAAAGGTATTGCTTTACTGAGAATTACAGTAATATCTATTTCCCCTAGAGTTCTAGTGCCCCTCTATAAAGCTCTGTTGCCAGCCCACCTGGAATGAGGCATTCGGGCATGGCCACCAAACCACCTGCGAAGAAAAAGGCTTGTGAGTTAGCGCAGAGACGGTTATCAGGGTGTAAAAAACAATAAACAACACAAAAAATATCTAAGGTGTACGGTGAAACACAAAAAAATTTGTTATCCCAGCTATCTACCATTTTCCCATGTTTGACTGCTGCTTTATCTTTCCACTTTGATCTGTACCCCAATTCACTTGTCTATTATTGTTATTGTTATTATTGTTGTGGCCTTGGTCTTATGCTTGTCTATAAGCTGGTGTTAAATGTATATATCAGGGTGTTTCCCATCCTCAGAATGCTGTCGTGCTCGCGATGTCCGAGGGAACAACTTGTTTTCTTTACCCCGTTGAGGATAAGATTAAAACTGGTACAATTATTTACTATGCTGAAGGGCTGGTTGCAGCAAATGAGGCGACTTTTCTCCTACAGTGAGTACTCAGCTCTAAGAGGACATCAGCTGGTAAAGCCTCCTGCAGTTGAGAGAGGAAGAGCAAGTGTATTCTCTCATAGAGTAGTAAACGCCGAGAATAGACTTCCAAATAAAGTTTTTTATGTATACACGTTTAGCCTTTTCAATGTAAGGCTTAATAAGGTGTGGGGCATAGGTTTTCCCCACTCAGTCTAATTGAAAGACAAATCGGTCCTTAGTAGCAGCTAACATCTACATCCTCTCCCCTACCCCTCCGACATACTATTCTGTATTATTATTGGTATTTAATTCCACATACCCAAATATTTTATATTTATTTTATTGGTCTTATTTTTAGCTTTCTGCTTTCCTCTTCGAATCAGTCTATCCTTATATATAATCCTTATTCATCCTAACCTTCTCATGCTTGCGGGTTCTCCAATGTTTGCTGGAGGAGTACTCGGACCTCATGGTTTTAACCTGTGGCTGATCAACTGGGTTCATCAACAGAAAACTGGAAGCACCTACACACCACAAAAAACCGACCAAAAATGTCTAAACGTTGCGGAGCATTTGTGATCCGTAGATGCAAGAATATGAACCACCATACTGGCTCGAGCCACAAATCCTATGAAATGCCCTGTCCTGTCTGGAGAAGAGAGCTCTATAGTAATCCATGCATTTTCAACTTTGAGCGAAGCCAGTAAAATAATGACCATTGCAGAAACTGAAATGATAAAAAACCCGAACTACTGATTTATGGTACTGCCAGTATACATCTTTTTTGTATTGCGCATTGTTTTTGGAGCTCATTTAAATGATCCACAATTGGAATTGACGTAGTTTCCTTGTGATGAACTACACATGTGATCAGATTAAGACTAACATCCTTTTTGGGTGAGCACCCAGTGCCCGTTGCTCTCAAATTAGTAAACACAGATTAAGGATACGGTTGAGGTCAAGCCAATTAGGCATCACCACAAACGCATTTGGTATGGGAGCAGAGCCTTTACCCACACAACTATTATTTTTCTGTCTCAAAGAGCAAACCATTACAGGGGACCGTATAATTTCGATTTTTGGCTTTAAATGAGCCAAGGTGTTAAATCCGTAGGAATACCTAGGTCAACTTTGAATGTTCTAGAGGGTTATTCGACTCTAAATAATAGAAGATAATAGTGTGGTACAGTAAATATGAAGCGTTAAAATGGCACAAACAACACACCTCAAATCGTGGCGTTCCAAGAAGATATGCCTGAAACGACAAAACGAGCAATACCAATCGAGAAACAAAGTGCAAACGAGGGAGTTCACCACTCCTTCAAGTGAACAAGCGATTAGTGAAATAATGTAAGAATGCACCCGTACACGTGGGTCAGTTTGGCACATATGTAAGGATCAATCTGAATAAGATTAAGCAACACGATACGATAATCAGAGGGCAGGTTGAGTCAGACCGTACCAGGATCAGGGACAACGGTCACGAGAGGGGGTAGTGGGATAAACGAGTTTAGTGGGTAAGCAAAGAAATGGATTCATTCGTGGTGAATGAAAAGCACATGTCTCGTGATCAATAATACGCACGGGTCAAGACAGTGACAGTTGAGAGAGTGAAAGCGTGTGGAGGGTGGCACGGAGTGGTTTGGTATTTATTATCCTTCCAGGCCATTACCCTTCCGCTATCTTCAGTAAGCCTAGTGCATCTCCAGTGTTTTCTGTTTGCCTTCAAATATGCATATTTCTCCTATTTGTTATGTTTCACATTTTGTGCTGACCTTTTGTGCAGCTATTAAGTATCCCTTCGTAGGGGATGTGTTCTATTGATCACTCTCTTTTAGACTGAGCACAAGCTATTATTACTGTACGGTATACTGTGTGCCCAGCATTTTCTTGGTACGCTCAGCTCTCTAGCTAACTCCGGCTTTCTAAGCCAAAGTAGTGCAACCTCAGCGGTCATCCCAACGTAAATGGCTGTTCATTTTTCCCTCAGTGTTGACTCATGAGATCCGATGTCCTATCTTACGTAGTCCAGGGAGCTTTGCGACTCGAGAACAAAGTGCTAAGTTGATTACTCTAGACGTTAACAGCCTTCGTTGCCTTCTCCCACTTATATCGGAGTGAAATCTTCTTATCACCGGATCCAGCGCAGCTCCCGAAAGCTTCAGTATGGTCCGGCATTCGCGTTACAGATTGCGGTTGGTCGTCCTTCCCATGCACTTAGCGAAATGCTCCCATACGACAAAGTATCTCAAATAGCCTCTGCTGAGGAAGCCCTACTCACTGCCTTCTTGTGGCGAAGGTGTTTCCAACCAAGAAGAGGAGTATGAACTACATTCACCCATACCTTGTTTGAGGCAGTGGTTATCGGCCTGATTAGGTATCGAGGTATATTGTTCACCTTGGATATCTGACTTCGTTCACAGGGCGCAAGATCCGATGTATTAGACACCAGTACCTAATGGATTGCGGTTTCCACTCATCACTCCGCGGTCTTGCGGGTTAGGCTGTGATTAGCTGAGGGCTCTGGTTGTAAATGCTGGTTGTAAATGATGATCATACGCATAAGAGGCCTTGAAAATATTCAGCAGTTCAAAGTTTTTCGGTTGTTTCTGCATTTGTCCTGAATTTATAAAGCCTATCAAAACAATTCTATTAGCAGTATTGTTTTTACAAATGGTTCAACTCAGTCCAAATCTTGAAGGATTGAAACCGGTTTTTATTTGCAAACCACATCTTGACCAAACTGCTCAAAAAATACCTTACAAAATCATATCTGAGCATATATCCTCGAAATGCGCCCATTCTTCAAATTTAAATACAGGTGTTTTATGGGTAGATTCTGTCTCACAAAATTACTGCTCTCTGCAGACGTCATAACAAACCTCTTAAGTCACTAGTAAGAAATAGAATGTTTGCTACCTTATTAAATATAGAAGTCTGAAATTCAGACTCTGAGAATCTGGATAACATAAAAATTATTTATTTTAATTCTCGCGTTCTTGATTAACCGTACGTAATCGACCCCCGAACCACTCGTTGGCTTTCGGTTCTACTCCTCGACCCCTTCTTCTTCATAAATTTGAGACCTTTGGGTGGTTACAAGCAGTTAGTAGCCTGGCTTACTAATTACCTCTCTAGAAGTACTCAGCATACTAGGCTAAATCAAAAGAAGTCCAAACCACAGGTCAACAACTACATCTTTCCCCTATACTCTGTACCCCACCCCACCCCATCCCTCGTTATTGTTATTGTTAATATTGTCATGGCATTGGAACCAAGCTTGTTCTCAAGCCGGTGATATATATAACAACTCCAGGGTGTATTTCTTTACCTGTGCATTCCTTTTATGCATACTAGCTATTTGTCGACTACGTTTCTTTTCAAAGAAGCTGACGGTGTGGTAAACTACCAGGATATCTTCAACTTCTCTGATTTTTCTGATAAGTTGAATGATAGTTTTCCACTAGTGGTGGTCTTTCTTAATCCCTCTATTTTTTTAAAATGTCTCTTGAAGTTATCAAGTTCTTCTTTCTGATTTGAGCTGGAAACGATTAGCTCTGAACCTATATCCCAGGTAAGCTGGAACAAATACCTGGGGTTTTTATCGATTATAATCTTCATCGGACCTCTTACAATTAAATTATCGTCACTAAACTTTGAAGACGTTATTTTCACATCTGTAAACTTCGTCAGTTTTAATTAAACTGTTCGTTATCTTCATATTTGCATACTATTGTGTATGTTTTCGTCATTTTATTTTTAACCTGTTGTTGTTTTCTGATCTTTCGAACAAAGACTGTTGCGCTGACGTGGACTAATTGTCACTAACTGGAAGAGTTGATAAATATTCTGTGAGAATGCAAGTTTAAAGGCATGTGAAAAGTGTGCATATAAGATTCTTACGGATCCCACGCATCCCTTGCGCACAGATTCAATTCCCTGTTGTTTCCATCCGTTTATTAGATCCCAATAACATTGTATCCCCTCACGCATTAACATATATCATAAATCTGCGACAACCTCTTTAACATGTATTCCGGTTAACAAATAATTGGTTTTCGCAGACTTTCCTCGAAGTTTAAAAATGCATATTTTTTCTACCGTGAATATTTTTAAATTAAATATAGGCACTACGTTTACATAAGTATTTCATTTAAAGCTACAAATTACAATATTGAATGAGAGTACAAGGATATTTGCTAACTATATACACATAAACTAAAGCAGTTCCACAGTGATGTATCTTAGCTTTCCATCTTCCGGAAGCTAGAAAATCCAGGCTTCTTGTTACCCAAAGAAATTAAACTAATTTGCAGCCATGAGACAGTATCTCGGGTTCAAAAAGATATCTGCAAGATCTACGAGTGATTTCTTTGCAAGTCTACCTTGAACTTGCTATCCATTGCCTTTTTTGTCTTATTTTGGTTGAAACCTCTGTCCACGGAAAAACTGTTGTCAGCATTGACTGAGGAAATGACCGGCATTGCATTCAAACGGCTCTGAGATGAATACTTACAGGCTGCGTAGAGATAACCATATATGGACAATCGTGGAGACGGCCGCGTGAACATTAATGCCGCCCTTGTACGGGTTTCCTATCCTCCTCCCTCAACCATGATTACTGAATATACGTACCCCACTTGCATATTGAGGGCTCGATTGCCGGTATTCAATTTGATTTGATCCCCTGAATGAGATTAGTCTGCGATGTGTTGTGATGCCGACAATACATGAGCGTTCAAGATCAACCATGCATTGGACTGCATTTCCAGAAATAAATTTTCATCCAACCCACTACAATCAGATTGACTAAAGCCGTTTGTCAAATCCTTATATGCAGATAAGAAAGCACTCGGTTGCTTAACCAAACCCCTCTCCTGTTTCCGTTTTGTCCTTCTTCCCGCAGGGAGAGGAAAGAGAGAATTCTTCTCTTATCTGACCTCAATATATATATATTTTATTGTTCCACGGTTTCGGTAGATATTTTGGTGCTCTTGAAGTGGTTCACAGGTTCCCACACTGTACTCAATAAAATTCTTTTATTTGGTCTTTTGACAAAGTATTGAAAATCGGTTCTAGTAGCTCAAGTGAACTGAAATCCGTTTAGCCTGTTCGCCGAGCTTGTCCATTTGTTTGCAAACGTTTCATCACCAGTCGAGGTGACATCGTCAGTGCTTGTAAATTGACAGCGTTCTGCTTGTACCTGTTCGTTTATAAATATGTTCTACTCTTTCGACTATTTTTGTCCCTTGTTCTCACTGTGTTCGACTCGGCTTGCCGGTGGGCAGGTGCGAGGGGGTGAAGGTGAGGGGGCAATTGTTTTTCCGTCCTGATTTCGGTTTTGATCCGTTCTCAGGTGACCTTTATGTTGCGCCATCTGATCTTTGAGTTGCATTGGCGTGTACACATGATCCAGTTTGATGTGCCTGTTTATTGAGTTGATTGAAGAGTGCCAAACCTCCAGAAATTCTCTGACGTGTTTTGACCGGGCTTGGTCGATAACTTTCATTGAGTCGAAGTCAAGCTGATGTCCTTCTTGATCTTCTTGGAGGGGAAACAACGGTAGTTGGTCATACCTCCTGACTGCCGATTGATGTTCACATATCCTTATTGACGGTTTTCTTCCAGTTTGTCCGACATTGTGTTATAGGCATTTCTTAAGGTTTATTTTATATATATATCACTGCTCTTGCCCTTCTCCATTGTTTTCTCCCTTGGTTTTGACAGAAGAGACTTCTGGACAGGCGGTCGGTTTGTGGGCGACTTGGATTCCGTATGATCTGAGCAGTCTTGTTATCATTTCCGAAATGTCCTTGATGTACGGCAGGGTCGTTCTTGTTTCTAATTCTCCGTCTGATGTTCCTTTTCTTCTTTCAGTCAGAGCTATTTTGATGAATTTACGGGTGTAGCCGTTGAGAGCAAATACTCTAAAGAGGCATCTTTCTTCTTGAGTACGTCGATGCTACAGTGCATTTGGATTCTTCCGAACAGGGTCCTAGCAGAAAAAAAAGCATATATATATATATATATATTTACCACCGGCTTGAAAACAAGCATGGTGCCAAC
>UZAN01000324.1:0-10761 GCA_900618425.1 Echinostoma caproni | reverse complement strand
GATCGCTTCATTGATTGCCATCCAGTGTTCACTTGGTCCGCCGGCTGATGGTTGAGCTGAGGCGATCTGATAGTTCCGCTTCGAAGGCTGACGCTCTATTGTGGCCATCGTTTTTCGATGGTTTTTCTGCGGTTGTTTATCAGGCGTATGGAGAATCTCGCTCGTAGCAGAGCATGGTCCGTGTCCACGGGTGTTGACCAGTAGGGGCGGCAGTCTTCAATGGATCCTTTCCAGCGGTGGCTGATGGCGATGTGGTCGACATGAGTCCAGCTCTGTGAAGAAGCTGGTGGTCTCCATATGAGGCGGTGCCGCTTTTTGTGCGAGGAGTTCGTGCTTGACAGAAACGGTCCGTGGTCGGCGCAAAGTTGGACTAGGTGTTCTCCGTTGCCAGTCCGGTTAGCTGGGGTTGCATGTGAGCCATCAAGTAGCTTTTCTTATTCATCCAGGTATCCTACTTGAGCATTGGAGTCTCTATCCACTATCACGATATCCGTTGACCGAGCACCTTGGAGCAATTGAAAGAGGTCCTTGTAGAATTCATCCTTCATTTATGGCGAACTGCAATCAGTCGGTGCGTACACCGATACGATGAATAAACATAGACGCTTCGTTCTTTAGTTGATCCGAGCTGAACCATCCAGACGTACAGCGCTAAGTTTGCTACTAACCGGAATCCAGTCGAGAAATAAATGCTCGGCCTTGACGCAGCGCAATCCCCAAACCAGCAACATCGCGAGATTCGGATGCCAAATCGCCTGACACACGTAGAGGGAAGCGTGAGAATGAGGTTGGATCTGAAGAACGCAACGAGATGATTGAAGTAGGGTTTTGTATGCGTGTTTCGGAGACAGCGTACATCTAAATTATAAGTTTCAAGGGTTCTAGCCAAGACAGCTTGTTGACCGATTTGGTAGAGTGTGTGGATATTGAATACGGCTAAGTGAAAAGGAGATTTTGGTTTCAAAAATCCGGTAGCCTCTGAGTGGTTGACCTCATTAGTTAAACGCTGAGTGATATCCCACAGAATGCATCTCCTAAGGTTTGAGTGTGAGAAGCGGAAGTGGACAGTTGAGAAAGATGGTTTTTCAAATGGGTACTTTGGGGCATGGTATACTTCACAGTTGCCCACACTGACGAAGGCTTTTTCTTCGGCAACCCTAACCGGAGCCTTTGACTCAAAAGTTTGACCTGCAAGGCCGTGGGGCGTAGATCCAACGCGGGAGCGTGACCGAAGCACCAGTGTGGGAGCTTCTAGAGACCTCTCACACAATTCCTTTGGGTTTTGGTTCAATGTTTTGTCGCTGATGGGTTGATTATCGGTTCGCTGTTCGGGAATCGTTCTTATTCTCATACATCCAGTGAGACAAGCGGACCGTGGACGGGACAGCACCTTACTGGTTGGGGACTGCCCAGTTTGGGCAGGCGGTAACTGTCCAATGAAGTGCGAAGATTTCTCCCACCGTCAAGAGGAAGCCCCAGGTACCCCGCTCCCACGTCAATCTCGCGGCTTTTTGCCCGGGTAAACTCCCTCGTGTTTTTTTGGCGGGGTGACCTTTCTAAGGGCGGGTGTGGATAAAAGAAGGAAGCCAGGAGGTGCCTAAGCAGCCGGCCTTGTGAGACTGATCTTCGTCTGGCCTCTGCCCCTTGACCTTTCAGGCATGTTTGGATCTGCGGCTGTGAGGAGCCATCCTATATAGCTCGCAGGGTCATTGAGGGGCGCAAGCCATCACACCAAGCCAAGGTGCAGTCAAGTTGTGATGGATTCAGTGTGGGAGAGGGAAGAAGTCCCAACGGAATGGTGTGAATCGGTGATCACACCAATTTAGAAGAAAGGCAACTGATCCTCTTGTGAAAACCACAGAGGAATTAGTTTAATCAACGTCGTCTCTAGACTTCTCGCTGGCACCGTACTCCGTCGATTGTCTGTCGCAGGAAACGTTGCACGCTGTTTTCAGATGTGGTCGAGTCTGTATCGACCACATCTTCCTTTTTCGTCAAACTCTAGAACATAAGCACTTCTTTCGTAGACCCACCATCTCCGGTTTGTATATCCTTATCATTCTCCCTTGTAAGGTCCGATCTCTCTTAGGAAATGTGGTCGATCTCACCAACTTAGCCAAACAGCGGGAATCTTCTGAACTAGGTGTGATCATGCTTCAAGAAAGCTAACTTCACAACGAAAATGATGATGAAACAATACATCTGGACTGTTTCGCTAGCTAGCGAGTCGATCGTCCTGTTCCTTATTCCAAACGTGGTGATGTTGTCATCACATTTGTTACAAATCAGTGGTGTCATCTAACCAAATATGTGTTCTCTTATTCTACAAACTATAGTTCGAGGGTGAGTTGAATGACACCGTACTGGAGTTTTATCTTTTTTACTGTTATGCATGTTTTGTAAATTATTATCAAATATATATTTCGTGGGCTTTAATTTCACTGTTGCATGATAACGTGATCTTTGTTTTTCAGGGCTCTGTCTGGTTTGGCCGTTCGCGTTACTTGTGCGCATGCTATCCCATCAGTACTTAACCTAGTAGTCCTGTTCTACATCATGTTGGACTTCATGAATTTAAAGAAAAATGATATAACATGTTCATTGTGTAATGAAACTGTCCGGAATGATAATTGTTCGCCAAAAGGGTGTGATCACGTGTTTCACTCAACGTGTTTTGAGAATTGGACTGTGGCTCATGGATCTTCCGAAGAATACAACTGCCCCGCTCCACATTGCACTTCCAAATTTTTCGAAATTGTCGTGCGCAAGATTCCACATGGTTTGGCAACAAAGGTTGTATCTCTCAAAGAATCACATCAGTGTCCTATTTGTTGTGAACCCCTTCAAACACCTGTTGCTATGCCAGAATCATGTAACCACACTTTTTGTTACACCTGCTTACGGGAATGGTCTAGAGTCCGCCACGAGTGTCCGTTAGATAGGGGATCGTTTGAACTGATTCTCCTATCCGAAACTATTGGTGGCCCCATCACGAAGCGCGTAAGTCGAACATGCAAGAACAAGAGTTTTTCGTGTTCTTTTTGCTTCCGTAAAGCGCCTCCTTTGTGATCAATTATACCTTCGTTATACAATACATGCTAATCAGGTTAAGCGAAGTTGTTTGCTCAACTTTTACGATTTCCCTACTCTGTATCTCATCGGGATCGATCTTCATCTTCACCTCTATCATTAATGAATAGTTTTCTTACATTTTACTCTCCTGCTAGGGAGTGAGTCGTCATCCTGGATATATCGAACGGCAGCTTTACGTGCGCATTGGTTGGTCGTCAATTTGGTGCAGGTGATGATCCAATCTCAGTTCCCTAGCTAGACTACGTGTACCGAGTTTAAGCCTAGGCGTTCCACATCTGATTTCACCTCAGTCGCTCGTGTTTTAAGCTGTCCAATAAACTCACAGCTTCAGCGTCTA
This sequence comes from Echinostoma caproni, assembly GCA_900618425.1. Taxonomy (NCBI): domain Eukaryota; kingdom Metazoa; phylum Platyhelminthes; class Trematoda; order Plagiorchiida; family Echinostomatidae; genus Echinostoma; species Echinostoma caproni. Next base: position 7,331 of record UZAN01000324.1, on the reverse strand, counting down.
CGAGGAAGACCGAACGCTTGTTTTGACTACTCAGTGGTTTGCCCCATAGGGTGAGTCCCAGTCACTATAATCGGTGGCGTTAAGGTACCTGGGATCCTTTTTACTGTTTAGGCAATGGAGTCCGACTCTTTTATTCGAACGCCGGACTCTCCAAGCGAACGAGTATTCAGCGTAGACCCTAGTGATCAGATACCTCCATTGGTCTTGTGTTTTTGGCTCTTAAGGATCAGTCTTCACAAGCATACACTAAGAGAGGATGAATAACAAACTGATCTCGGTACGTGCCCATTGTCTTTTAGCTCCTATTGCGCGATCGGTTCATGGGATGATTTTATCTTTGGCTTGCTCATTTTGAAGTGTGGTCGAGCCTAGCCATTTGGTTGGTGTGCACTGGTTGATCGAATAATCATTGATAAAACCACTGAAAAGTCCCAGTTCCAAACCAACTAAATACAGGCGTATGAATCACACCTTTATCTTCCTGGTTCTGGTAGACGTCATCGGAAATCGATACTTACGGAACACCTTGAGGGAGTGCAATCTAGTGAACTGGACACTGATCCACCAGTGGATTGCCATTTTCACATCCCATTCCACTGTCTTACAGTCTGAGCTTTGGCTAACAGAAGGCACCAGTTGTATATCACCCAAGCGTACAGAGGATTAGAGGCGTCGACTGAAAAGCTGAGGCACTGTGGAGCTGTTTTAACTTGATAGGGTCTCCTTACCAGTGCAAATTCATCAAATCCAATGAGTATCGAACAGCATGCACAATCTACCTTCACAAGCTTCTTACGAGCATCCAATCTCGCCCATTTAGTATAAAAGGTAGTCGATTGAAACATAACTCCTTAGACTGATTTGTGGTGGCTAGTAGACCGTGTTGATCCAGTGGTTTACACTTCAAGGCGTAAATCCAACTACCTCTACAGTTTTTTAAGTCGTAGACAGCTTTGCTGTTGTCCAGTCCCTTACTCGACCTTCCCGTGGATGAATAATGTGGTTTATCAACCCGTTCTAGGTTGATAATCTTTTTTATCTGTTTCGGAGGTTCTTGTAACAGGAAATTTCATCTTTATGACGCAAAATGTAATATAATATACGTGTCTGATAAATATGAATGCCGTTTTTGTTGGTGAAGCCACTTAAGAAAATGCTCATTAAAATTGTGAACTATTTTGCGCATTTGCAGGTTGCCCCACCACCGGTTCAACAGCTTCCAGATGAACCTCCGGAGATGTTAGATACCCAGTGTGAGGTTTGTGGACTCCCCAACAACGAAGATCAATTGTTGTTGTGTGATCATTGCGATCGTGGTTATCACACTTACTGCCTTCCAAATCCACTCTCTTCTATTCCACCTGGAGATTGGTTTTGCCCCGATTGTGTGCGCCACCGAATAGGCATTGAAAGAACCTCTGAACGTCGGACGCGTTCTAGACGCACCACTAATACTTTGGCCGATCGCGAGGCATTGGAAAGTGATCTGGACGAGGAAGATGGCTCCATCATGTTTGACGAAGATTCGGGGGATGAATCTTTTCGTCTGTCAGGTGAAATCTCCGTATCTACCCAACGGCGAATGACTAGACAAGCTACTCGCCGCCATCGTGGCACCAGGCTCCTTCAGGATACTATATCACGACTGGCTGCTCGCATATTTTCAGAGGCGAACAATCGAGAACAACGCCGTCTGCGATCCAATAACCGTGGCCGATCAAGAGCATCTCTCACGGCGCGTCCGACTGCACCTTCACAAACGGTTCTGGTGCGCAATTCTGAAGTAAGTTATTGTGCTCAAGTACAATTTTTCAAAGTATACAAACAAATTTTTGATACCCTAAACTAGATGTGAATATGTCACAACCGACATACACTTCATGAAGTGACTGCACTACTGAAGTTACTTGATTCGAAGGAACAGGTATAGCTTACGGGCAAGATTAACCTAAAGCATACACTCTCGCGGCATACAGTGCTAATTAAGGTTGCCAGTTAATACGAGAAAACTCGGAATTGTAAGCGGTTCCTTCAACGAGTTACCGTAACGTTTTCTTAACGAGAACTGAACTGAACTTAACGAGAAGAGTTAAGACAGTACAAATACGTGTGAAACTGATGTTTTCACCAACTTGACTTTTCTAGCCTATCACTCATTTATCAGTGTTGCTAGCCCTACCAGTGCTACTACCAGGCACGATATTGGTGCCATCAAATTGCATTATCGTTTTAGCTGTTATCCGCACGAGCAAATAAAACACGTGACTGTCCCGTGACTGCTGAGTGTAATCCGTAGCGTAAATAATAAATGTAGCCCATAATGAGCTCAGATGATTCTCACACAGACTGTCATTGTTACTCGTCTTACGTGGTACATAGAAACACCACATTGTCAGTCGTTAGGTGTCGCACGTACGAAGAGTTCAGACAGTTGACCGGAGATTTGTTTCGACCAAGGTGATTTCCACCTAAAGCAAAACTATTGTGTTTCAATACAATCGGATAACACGAGCAAATTTTCGCTTCGCTATGATCACAGCCCAAAACAGGTACCTCTTTTTCGGCGACATGTTAGACACTTTCCAAGCGTGTTTTTCATCTGTTTACGCGCTACGCGCAAAAAACAGTTATCGGTAATTCAAAACAATTAAAATTTTCATTCAAGGTTTTTTCTGCTTTAGTTTTTAAAACCATTATTCTTACACTGTCCGGTGATGATTTTGATTGTTATCCCTCACCTTCATGTATGATCGGCTACTGAGCAAGGAGTAAATGGAAGAGTTATAAATTATTTCCCGTGAACATTATAAAGATGAAGAAAACAAAAGTTGTATTCCACGGAGAGGATTATAATAATAACCGCGCGAATAAGAGCCCAAGACCGAGAGATCGAGTGGTATAGTAACCCCGACCGATGCAACTGACCGAACGGGCACCTACTAGCGAGACAGCAATACGCATCACAGCTCGGTCAGTTCGGAACACCCAGCTAAGCACGATCCGAGATTCGACCGAATACGAGAGGGAGACTGAAAACAGGCCTTCAGGCGAGGTTGTATATTTAGCTCGACCCAAAGGAGATATTCAGGCGAAACTCATCCGTTCATGTACATTTTCTTAGTCGCCAACATGTGACCCTATAAATTAGCTTGGAAGTCAAAATCTTAAGGAAATGAACTAATCAGGATCGGGCGTGATTAAAGAAGCCGTTTTAGGTTCAAAAAGAAAATGAAAGGAGAATAGACCTTATCCCATCAACAAGAAAATTCGATCTACCTAGAAAGTGAGTAAACACACGAGCACTGTTGTTTACCACAGCCGTTTCACGCAATATTTCCAACCGTCAATCGGATTGGCTTAAGGGTTTTCAGTCAAGAAGTCTAGTGTGACCGAGTCCTTTTGTGGGTCAGACTTTTGAGTCGAGGGCTCCGGTTAGTGTTCCCCAAGAAAAACAACTTCAGTACGGACTGCTGCTAGGTGTCGTGCCTTAAAGTATGAGGCACTCATTTGGTAAACCCTCTATTTAGTTCTTCCTCTCAATCCCGAATAATCCTAGGTCCCTCCCGTTTGCACCACCCATGGGATATCACTCAGCGTTCAACTAGAAAGGCCAAGCAACCAGAAGGTAACAGATATTTGAAACCAAAATGTCATTTTCACTTGGCTGCATTTAATGCCCGTACACTCTTTCAGATCAATCAATAAGCTGCCTTAGCTAGGACCCTTGAAACTTTAAATTTAGATCTATAGTGTGCCTTCGAAGCACGCATACAAGACCCTACTTCAATTATTTCCCTTCGTTCTCCTGATCCAACCTCATCTTCAGAGTTCACCCTTCGTGTATCAGCCGATTCGGCATCCGACACTAGCAGTGTTTCTGCTGTAGGGATTGCACTAGTACCAGAGCTGAGCGTTCACATCTTGACTGGATTCTAATCAGTAACTGGTTGTCGGCTGTACGTCCCATGACTGTGTGGTTTGGCCGTTGATCACAATAACGTATGCATATAAAATCCAAACATATTCTGCATATGTTTCCACGTGTGGTCTAGTTTCTGCGATTGTCTTTCAATGCTATGAATTATCTCGATCATAATAATCCCATTAAGTTTCACTGTTCCATCTAGTTTCAGTCTTAGGTAATTACATCATCTTTGACGATGATCGATTCGGTTGAAAAGCGTTGTCGTTCGACCGCTGCATGTCCCATGTATTGCAAATAATCAAGCTGGAATAAATGACTCGAGCTAGAAAGCACCTGTCACACCTACGTGGACAGTGCTTCACACTCTTTCACGGTTAGAAAGGATTAGAAATGATGAAGTGGAATTGGTTAACTCGTCACTCGTGGTTGAGCATGCAGCATTCAAATTCACTTTATTTTTTAATCATTCCTAGTCGGATCAGTCACCATCACTGGGGATCGCAAGAGTATCCAATTCAAGTTCACGTGGGACTCAACCCAGGCGAAGCTCGCCCATTTCCTTGGATGCCGCGGTAAGCTCTCGTCCTGCTGTTGTGTTGACTCGTTTGTTCTTCTGCTGTGTTCACTGTAACCGCCCCTCCAATAAGTTCTCTCGATCTAGAACCGTTTCTCATCACCGAATAGACGTAACCATACTATCTGCTATTTTCAAAACCATTGCGGGAGTCTATACTGATCTTAAATCTAAACAATTAACGTTTAAAGAAAGCAAATGTCGAGCAAATCGGCATTTTTGTATTTACTTCTATTATTCATATACCCTTCGAATTCTTTGTATGCTTAATGGTGGGTAATTTCACCGTCATCCATGCTGTGAAAACTATCCCACAGTACTGGGATTGTACCTGACTCTCCACTTTTATTTGAATAGGAGAGGAAACGAGTAATGCGTGCCCGAACCAAGATTTGTAGGGTTTTGAGTCTCCCGTGCTATGGGGCTATCTGAGCTGATTCTAGCAATGACTTTCACATCAACACTTGATTTAGTGCCCATTCGTATAGATCGTTGGACGTTTAATTTCCCTAGGCAATTGTTTTATAATCCATTCTTTTGTTCTTAATCGCTCTCAGATTTCTTTTCCAATAATATGATCATATTTCCACGAAATAAGTCATCGTGAAGGAGAAGAAAACATTTGAAGGCCGTTCCAGTAAATATAAATTTCATTTGGTTGTCGTTCGAAATAGGTCACTTTTCAGGTCTTGTTTAAATATAGCTTTGGAAACCTGAACAAACAATAAAAAGTCGACTTTTGTGTCCTTTTTGCGATTGATAATCCTTCAAACTCCGTCTTCGTACGCAATCCTTAGCTCATCCAACATTTGGGCAACATTAGGCTCGAGTTCCTCTTTCAATAGCGCTGATCGGTAATGCATATCGTCTCATCGGGGTTTCGAACTCTGAACTCAATATGGAAGGTATCTATGCGACCATTGTGCCAATAAGGTCACATCCAAGTGGGGCCAAGTTACCAATTTGAATGTGTTCGAATGTCGTCCTCAGAGATAGTTGGTCATTTGTTGGTCCAACAGCTCTGGGGACGGCATACAGTCTGTCAACTCCACTGGAAACCTCACACCAAATCCGATCTTCGCTGCAGATCGAGACGCCCATCATAAAATGACCCTATTAAGCTAGATGCAGCTTCCATTTTCAACCCACAATTATCGAGACTACATTTTGCTATGTGTTAACCATGAAAGACGAACAATATGACCAGGCAGTAGTATCCTGGTAACCGCTATACATGAGGGAACGCACAGTTCTAATCAAAGCGCAAATACAAGCTTCAGGTTAAGGTGGTAAAGTAACAGCATGAGTTGTGAATAAAGTTATATTTTTCGGTTAAATTGATGAAAGGAAATCTTGTCGTTGGCAAGTATTGTTTTCTGACAGCTTTTTTAAGCATTTATGTCCAAATTTTAGTCACAGTACAAATGTGTCGCAAAAGGAAATGCTTATTCTCATCAGTGTGCTATTGATGATTGTTCGTTGCTTAGTGACGTGCGGCCTCTTTAATTGTACATTCCCAGTTTAATTTGAATTTCTCTATCGAAACTCGTCGTGCTTCGTCGACCCACTTCTGTGAGCTCTATCTTGTGATAGCGCTCCCTGCATTCTGCCGCATGTAAACTGCACCATTCAAGCGCAGAATCTAAGGCTGCAACACGATCATCCGATTTTGGAATGACTACCAGAATGGCCAAGGGACTGAATTCAAGACTCACATGGAGAGACTCGAATTGTTGGGTTTGTAAGCCTCACAATATCGCCGAATTCTAGAAAATTTTATTCTGGCGTATCAAGCAGTGCAGAATCCTAACTACTCATGTCGTTCCTTATTCACGTTGTCGCCCAGCACTTACCTCAGGGGGTGTTCATTCAAAAATTAGTGCTCCGAAACTGTCGACCAGAATGCCGGCATCATTCATCTGCTCACAGAGTTCGTAGTGTTGTGAGATACTGCTCACTTGTGAGTAATAGGTAACGTATTTGGTGGTTACTTTCAACGACCAAAAATCAACAAGATCACTGAGGGCAATTTGCCCGGTCTCAAAGAAGAACTATCGATTTCTACATTCATTACCCGTTATGTGGCCAGGAACTGCGGTGGTATGTTTCTGATTAGATTTTCGTGTTATGCATGCCAAATTGATGATGTCCCATCTAAAACCCTCAATAAACAATTGCCCTCTACCAGCGCCGCCTTCTGGAATTATAACAGTAGTGTTTGGAATTCTCTACCACCTCATTTTGTTTCTGTACCCACAACTGATCCTGTCAAACACAAACTGCATAAAAATTGTCTTGTCGAATATATTTCGATATGTGGCAATACACGAAACAATAGCTATTTGTGGTACTCTCTCCGTGATCAGTAAGTCGATGCAGTTGTGCAAAAAACCCTATAAAAGCTATTGAGAAGATTAAACAAAATGTTCACACGACATGTCTTGTTTCGGTCTTGATACAATAAAAGTAACTGCTTGTAATTATTTACGGTAACAAAACTTTGACCTTGCTCGAATGTTTGCATGTTCCAATTTCTCGGAGGTTTTAATGTGTCAGCTTAAGATTAGGGCGCTATAGGTTTTCCACGCTCATTGCCATGTAAAGTAACTACTACAAACGGGCGGCTACTTGAATTCGGCTACGGCCCTCTTCCTGAAAACTAATTCGACCCGGTTTGCATTTGAATCTCTCTATGTCTGAACATAAACAAATTTGCCAACATGAGTGTTTTTTCGTGAGCAACTATTCGCCTTTTATTTTCATGTGCTAATTATTTTTCCGTTTTTTCTACACCCTAGGCACGCCGAAGGCGCCTCTTCATTTTGTCGGACA
>UZAN01000323.1:0-10784 GCA_900618425.1 Echinostoma caproni | reverse complement strand
CCGAAGGACTAGGGGCGACTTGATAGAAGCCTTCAAGATTGTTATGGGGTTGTTGGGCATAGAACTAGGCAGCCTCTTCGTTCCTGCACGAGAGTGCGGCACCAGAGGACATAGTCTTAAGCGGCAAAGGGAGCACTCCAGGTTGGAGCTGAGGGCCAGGTTCTTCACAAATCGGGTGGTACCGTTGTGGAACAGATTGCCGGAAAATGTTGTAAGCGGCTCAACAGTTGTAGCCTTCAAAAAGGCCTTGGATCTGTGCTGGGATGTGGTTTTCCCGGAGCTGGCCATTTGAAGGACAATAACGGAATAAGGTGAGTCGTTCCTGTAATAATGTATTTCATTTCTACATATCTGGTGGATGAGATACTGCACCCAAATATTCTTCATTTCAGAAACAAGCAGAACGAACCTTTGACGAACGGTGTTGGAAGCCAAGGAGACTAGTTGACAACACAACTATCTGGACGCACGATTGGTCTCGGCCACTACTGTCCTGTGCAAACTGAACTGAACTGAACTGAAGAGCCATATTCGTCCTGTGCAACTGAACTGAACTGAACTGACCCTGAAAATTGTGGCGCCAGCGGCCATATACGAGCAATGCACAGCGATATTGTGTGTGATTTTGATGAAGTCTTTGTTCGTCATTTCTCGCCCTCATTCGGTTCTTATGCTGAGTTAACTAGGACACTTAAAAAGTTTGAAATGGTAGGCGTTTTGGTTTCCCTGTTATATTGCAGGAAACGGGAACATTCTTCTGCATACGCAGTTGTAAAAGAAAGCCCGAGGATGACGAATTAGTTTATAGTTCAATTTTTTATTGGTGCAGCAGATCAAACACTAGAAAAAGTACATCCCTCGGATTTAGGCACACCAGGTAATTTGTCGCTTATATCGTTAGTATTTTACAGGCCTATTCTCAAACCTCGCAAAGTCCATTGCGGTGCTAGGTTCTCTGTTGTCATCTGTGGTGATGTTCTCAGAATAAGCTCATTCAATATGAGGCACAACCACCAACCTAGCAAGAGTTGGAGTCATGAATGGGGAGGCGTTCAGGATCGTCTGAAACATACAAGTATCCAACACGTGCGTTCGACCTCCAAACGTACAGTCTCAGTAGACCAATTTAAAAAGCTGATGCGTAGAGAGCTAGGTATGTTTACTTTTCATTTTTTTCTTGATATTTTTCAGATCAATGATGTATCTTTTGTGTTGTCATTGAGTACAATTTTTATTTCTCTGTCAACAGAATAACTCCTGGTTTCTACCGTGATTACTCTAGATTGTCCCTAAGTTACAATAAATAAATGGTAAGCCAGCCTATAAATTGCAAGGGAGCGGTATTACCTAATGCACACTTCTGTTTAATCATGGGTGGTTTGAAGTTTGAAGAGCCGGGCTCTGTACGATGACGAAATCGTTTGTTCGAATGCACAAAGTGCTCCTGACAGAATTTCGAGTTATGTAACTCCGTTTTGTATGCCCTTTGCACCTTAAAATGGTAAATTGATGCCACAATATTCGATGTCCTTTTCCTCGGCTCCGACGCTTGATGGTCAAAAGTTATAGTCTCAGTGTAGCCCGGGTGAGTGTCTTCGGTTGACTGTTCACCCTTCCCTTTTACCTCACGAAATGCTCCTATATGACAAAATAGCCTCTGCCGAGGAAGCTCTACTCACTGCCTTCTCGTGGCGGAGGTGCTTTGGCACCAAAGTGGGAGGACGAAAAGCGAACATCCGGGGCTATAACCGGATTATGAACCACTGGCAGTTCACCTAGGGAAGTTAGCTAAAAAAAAACCCTGACTCCAAACCAACCAAGAGGAGGCGTAGAAACTACACAACCGTTCCTGATCGTGGCAGTGATCCCCGATTCAATTGGGCATCAAGGTGTATTGGGCACCTTGGACGTTGGACCCCGTCCGACGGGCGTATGATACGATGACTTTACTCTTACTTTTGATCGACCAACTCTTGCTGGGGGATAAGTCGGCTTCTTGGATATCTCTAACGATGGCAGCTCATTCATGACGATCGGCAGCAAGGTTGACGCGGAGACCCAGTTCTGGTTCCAGTTACGAACTCTACAATCGGATTGGAGACCCAGCAATTCCAAGTCCGCCTTGATCGTACTGATCCAGGTCTTCAGTTGACGACCGAGTCGGCAACGCCATCCACGGCACGGTGCGGAGCGAGATTTAAGTGTCTAGCCTTCGGAACACATGGCCAAACCGCTGAAGGCGCCAGAGTTGTAGCATTTTCGAAAGCTTGTAAATGTTGGAGCAGCGCAGAAATCCGATCTCTAATTCATTTTCGAGATGCGGTGTAAGCACCGATGATGAAAGACCTCGAGCTTCTTTGTATCTTGTACTCTTAGCGGCCAGGTTTCACAATCATAAGTGGGGTTGGGGTGGATCCAAGCCTGATAAACCCGAGGCTGTGTTTAATTTTATTTCGTATCGGTTCCACAACAGTCTGAGGAGTTTCGAGAAAGCTCGTCTATCTCCGTTTACATGGAGTTGGATTTCATTCTTGGGTCTTATCTTAGAACCAAGATATTTGAAAACCGGTTGATTCAACAAGCTCCCCATTGATCGGGAGGGGTTCTGTCGAAAACCGCAATCCATTGGGGGCTGGCGTCCAGTTCATCAGATCACACGCCCTTCGGACGGGGTCAAACGTCCAAGATGCCCAATCTAGCCGATGACCAATGCCAAAACCGGGAAGTTGTGTGTAGTTCGTACGCCTCCTCTTGGTTGGTTTGAAATCAGTTGTTTTAGCCAACTTCCCTAGGTAAACTGCCAGTGCTCCACCAACCCGGTTATAGCCTCGGATGTCGGCTTTTTCTACTTCTCACTTTGGTAGGGAAACACCGCCACGAGAAGGCAGTGAGTAGCACTTCATCATCAGAGGCTATTCGAGACGCTTGGTCGCATGGAAGCATTTCGCGAGGTGCAAGGGAAGGGTGACCAGCCGCAACCCTAGACACACCCCTGTCCATACTGAGGCTTTTGGAGGCTGTCGTGACAGAGGTTTCGTTTGAAAATTTGTTGGTTTTTGACGTGTTGATCTCTAGCCAAATGGTCTGGGCGAACTAGTTTACACGACCGACAACAGACGAGATTGTCCATGGTATCCTCAAGTATCGCGACATCATCCACAAATCGCGATCAGCAGCCCAATCGATATGAGAGGGCTCAGTCGTTACTGTGCACAGTACATGCCCAAAGGGTAGGCATGGGCTTCATCGTTTGAAGTGCGAAGAAGACAAATCTGGCGCACTCAAGTGGCTTAAATTAGTAGGGCCCTGAATTCGAATCTTCGATAGGCCGTAAATATCGATCCATAGGGATTCTATTGTGCGCACCAGGCCAACGTGTTGATATATCTGCCTTCACGCTGAAGGCCCCCAGATTGACGAGGCTTCAGAATCTACAATCTATTTCTTGTTAAATTACTTACAGTACTACTCGGGAACGACCTTTGCGAGCGACAACCAAGTTGCTTGAGGGAATGTTACAGGTCGGAAGAAGGGGCGAATTGAGAGAGCTGGGTACGGAGACAGAGAATTAAACAATTAAACATAAATATCCAACGCATACTTAAATGGAACTCTTAAGAAACTTGTGGTCACATGGAACCTAGTCTCTTAAGAGTTCCATTTAAGCTATTGTTAGCTTCTGGTTTCCAGTCGCGGGGTCTGCCAGTGAAATCGTAAACGCCTCCTCGTTTTTTGAAGCGAAATTTCCGTAATATGCCTTCTCCAGAATCCTAAAGCGTACAAATTTGAATTATATCCAGGATGTCCTGTAATAGTTATGAATTTCGTTTTCACGGTATCGATGTGCTATTACTGTAAACAATAACCGGCATTCATTTTTGGATCTGATGGTATAATTGCTTTTCGGTTCAGTCTGGTCAACCTTCCTGTTTTTTCTGTTTATTTCAGATTTTCGATTTCCCTCTCGACCAAAACGCTCGCAATCTGAGGTTGACGAATATAGGTTTCACTGTTTGAATTCAACCCTCCCGAAACTTATAAGAAGCTATCGTCAATTCGAAGCCGGAGCCAGGAAAAGGTATCCAGATAAACTGCTTAACAAGCTGGATTTGGTAATCAAACACTATCAAGATGAAATCAAAGCCTATAGTGTCGGTGGTTCTGCCTGTCAGCTTTCACCGGCTGGTCGGCTGGTTGCAGTAGCTGTTCAGGAGATAGTGTGTTCCCTGTGCTGCTCGTTTGCCTACTGCGACCTATTACTTTGCAAGCTTTGTAGCTGGCGAGCACATTCAAAGTGTGCTACTCGTCTGGGTATCAGTTCTTGTCCACGATGTCCGATCGAGAGCAACTTAAAGCGCATTGGACGTGTAAGTTTATCTATACCCACCAAACCTCACTTAATTCAGCCTCTTGGATGGGATTCAATCTCCAACGATCCTTGTATTGAACAAATGGTTAGTTCACATTCAGTTCTTGTGCTTTTATACCATCCTAGGGTGCACTAGAGGAAAAGTTTTCAGAAAACACAGTCTGCTTAGTGACCTCGGAGAAACTGGACCTCTCTATTTCCTGTGAAAACCAAACAGATTTACGTTTGGTGAACTTTGAGGTACGATGTTTTCATGTTATTTTTCATTCTCTTGTACTGGTACGGAAATTTAGCTGTAAAGATGTTCACTTCCAAGAGATGGGCATAACATATACGGTTTACAAGTAACCAAAGTAAAAATAACTAATTAAATCAATGTTAACCTATGTTGGATGGAAGCTTAAGCCTTTCGTTGGTTCCTTTAGTGAGACCATATTGACACCTTTTGTGGTCATGTGTCTTGCACTCAGCGTCGTAGTTGCATCGCCCTGCGATGAACAGCAGAAGTGATAAACCCATGGTCACGAATACCCACTGTTCAGTATACTTGAACTTTTTCCTGTCTCTGCACACTTGGTGTTACTCACGGAATCTGTTCAGGTCATTAAGTATTTGATTATATACCTGGGAAAATCTGACTTCGATTTCACTTTTTTGTTTGGGCCACCCACGACTTCGGTTACTTCACTTAAACAATGCTAACGTTATTTGAACTGATAGGCCGTCTAAGGTTCGACCGTCATTCAAGTACAACGTATGGCTTTTCAAGGATCTCGACCAACCAGAGATCTTTGTCTTGGAGTTGTTTGCTGCATCTTGAATCCAGATTGTAATTTTCGTTCACAGCGTTTTCATTCATGCGTGATTTCTCATCTTTATTTACTCTAGATTGATGGGCAAGATGCTTGCCATTCAATTGATATCAGTACTGAATTAGCCGAATCCTTAACAAGTGGGAATACACTACCCTGTGCTTTTTCAGATGAATCGGATGTAAGCCTCATTTCAATTTTCATTATTTAAACTTCATTGATTTAGTCAGCATCCGGCTGTGATGGTATTGATGGTGACGAAAATGGCGACTCGATGGATTTTGATTCAATAAGTTCCAGTTTAAATTCAGATTGGTCAACCACCCCTTCTCGCTCTATGGTCCAGTTGAAAGCGTCACTTTCATCTGGTGCCAAAGTGAGTTACCTCGTTCTCATATAACTTGATTGGTCTTCAAAGCCATCTCGGGGCTCCGTTGAAAGTAAAAATAGCGGAACTCTTCGGCGATTGCTTACTTCGGCTTCTTATAATGAGGTATGTTAGATTCTGATGTATTTACCACGTGCCAATATTCAGACTTTGAAATGCGCAAAAGTTACCGCTGACTCGCCCTCTAATTCCGGTCTCTTTCCTGGCCCCTACGAAAAAGGTGTACCGCTCGCTTCAGTTGTGTCAACAAATTCCCATATGCATTTCCCTCAACGTTATCAGAATAAAAATAATCATTCTGTTCAGTACTTATCTCGTGATTCCGCCAAGACATGTAAAGGAGTCGCATCTTATTCCGGTGCTATGAAGGTCAGCTTATTGGTTATATTATTCTGTTCCTTGTATCCGATTTGAGTCGTTTTATTACAATTGTCTATATTGATTCAGGCTGACCCTTTTAGAGACTACATCGTCGCGCACAATTCTCCGTTCATCCAACCACCCACGCTCTCGGAAATAACTAGAGTTGAGTTTCACTCAGAGCTTATCAGTAGTGCATATCCGCCTTCTCTTTCGGGGTTTGAACTGCAGGTACATGGCGTAGCAGTTCAAAGCCTGAACGGGATGGCGGACATGGACCACTGATGCACTCTAATGAGAGTGAACTTGAGTGTAGGGCTTCTCAAGTGTATAGTTGACAGTGAATTTAGGCTTTTGCATGAAGACTAAGTCTGAATCGTGTTCGATCCAAATCGGTAACTTGTTCCACATCACTTTTGACAAGTAACTATGAGTTGAACGCGGATTATCTGTATCTTGGCCCGTTCACATAATGACCATAGAAGTCAATTTTTAAAATTTGGTTTTTTATTGTTTGAGTCTGATAGAATAACCACATCACCATTTTGGTAGGCAGACCGATGAAGGACACTCAGTGATGAGGCTAGGTGTCGTAAACAGTGGTACTCGTGCCTCTACTCATGATTCATGCAATCATAGCATTGATAAACTCTCTGTTTTCCTTCTAAAACTGACTTGAACATCCCAATCTTCTCTTCACTCCTTCATCCAAATGGAAAGTCTTGAAACAGCAACCGAAACCGGCGCACGAAAGATTTTTTTTACACACTTTCGTGTGATCAACAGCAGACGGGGTGGACCCCATAGTCACAAGGACCTGCTGTTCAGTGATGGAAAACGGTGACCTAAGCCCCGGGACTTGGAGTGGTGAACCACATATGGCCCCGCTAGATCAGGCGTGGTATTTAACCAGACGACAGCATAGCTACCAACCACCAAAGTTGGGTGGCAGTGGTGGGACTCGAACCTCGGACCATAGGGTCCAAAGCACGCCTATAACAGTGACTAAACCATTGCGCCACCATTAATATTGATGGTAAAAGCTGAACTAAATTGTTGGTTAGCTTTTGTTCAACATAATTGTTGCTTGGCAATTCACTGTGCTTAAACGTGGGTTGAAGTTTCATGGAAGCAAACTATTTCACTGCACGCTGACCACCAAATAACTGCTGTTTATTGTTTTCTCACTGGCAGCTGTTTCATTTTTAATTTAAACCTGACTACATGTTGACTGTCCGTGGAATCGATGATGACATCCGATACCCTTTATGGAAAACACTATTCTAGTTTCAACAGCCCTTACAGTTAACGACAGCATGCAATTTGAGAAGAAGGTTTTTGTTTCGATATTTGTTATCTGATTTTATGTCCCCTAACGGTAAACGCCATTGTGGATGCTTATATATGTATCATGCGAGTAATGGAGGATTTGATTAAATTTCAAATGGGGTCCCGGGTTCGATCCCCAGTTGGGTCGATGGATCCGCATTACTGATAAGACCCAACCAAGTCGAAACAGCTGTCCAGTGCTTCCTAGCTTTTCAGTTCGCGCTTCATTTGCCATATGTACGACGAATTCCCACTTGAAATATATATTTTTTTAATTCCCGGAATATACCAGTGACACATTTAATAAGCGCAGGTTAGCTGAAAACCTTTTTTTTTCGGTGACTCATCAACTGGCTAATACGTCACATTTTGTATAGAAAAGAAAAAATAAAACTAATGATTATTCAAATTGGGATTGTTGTTATTGTTTTCTGTCCCGATTTCACAAAACCGGATATGGCTGATCCTGCCATCGGAAATCAAGCTTGGTCCGTGTTAATTGTGTCATTTGGGGTGGGATTGGGAGAGGGAGGATGAGGATGGGAGGTGGAGGGCCATGTTAGGTTGAGTGACTTCACAAACTGTTTTTGGGCGCACAAGGAGGGATTATGTAGACGAATTCCAACCGCCTCTGCGGTTGCTAGGATGCGATTTTTAATCGGCTTTGATCTGCGACCTCAAACACAATAGAGGGACCGAAATGCTTCAGTCACACTCGCTGCGTGATCGGACTCGACGAGGTGAGAAACGACGGCACTTGTAATAGTTTTAATCACACCAGTGTTCAGATAAGCCGGATGGTGTTCCCGAACTCGTGTAGATGGGCGCCTGCTCGTGCGGCCAATATACGTTGCTCCATAGGGACATGTAAACTGGTACAGACAAAATGAAACCGCAGAAGCAGGATTCCTGTCTGAGTTGCGAACACAAGATCGGTCTAGACGTGAATATGATACGTAATTTTGCCGCGTGAAAAGTATTCAACGCAGTTCCTAGTTTGCGGCTAACCAGTTCTGCGATTGTATCCCCTTTGAATATGAGCGAAATGTATACTGCCTTCTTCTTTGCACTTGAAGGTCTTTCCCTCGAATGGTTGCTTCGCAAAACGTTATCCACAAAACGTTCTGGATAGCCATTTTGCAGGAAAAAACCACGAATGAATGATAGTTCTGCATTTATGATGTCATCGGTGCATATTTTTACCGCCCTTTTTATTACGGCTACTTGTGATGAACAGCAGACGGGGTGAACCCCATAATCACGAGGACCTGCTGTTCAGTGGTGGGGACGGGCAACCTAAGTCGCAGGACTAGTAGTGGCGAACCACATAAGGCCCCGATAGGTTAGGCGGGGTACTGAACCGAACGACAGAAGAACTACCTAACATACATATATCTATACATAACACCGGCTTGTAGACAAGCTTGGTGCCAACGCCACAACAATAATACCAATAACTATAACAGGGGGCAGGTAGATTGAGACACAGAACAAATTGGAAAGAAGGTGAAACAGTTAAAATGGAAAATGTTAGGTAACTGGAATAACAAAATTTTTTGTGTGTTTCACCGTACACTTTTTGACATTTTATGTGTTGTTTTTTTGCGGGGTGTGGGCTTTCGACAGGAAGACCGTACAGCATTTACACCACTGGCTTATATTCTGGGCCGTATCTCTCAGCCTCTCCAACCAACGACAATCCTTATCTCTTCGGCCCCAATCTGGAAGGCGGGCTGCATCAACCGAAGTCAAAGCTGAAGCCAGCTTCTTCATACCTCCACACCATATAATGGTCTGACCGCCGCGGCGCTTCTTCCAGCCTTGCCCGACACTTGCAAAGAGAGCACGGAAAGTTAGTCGATGGGCGGGCACACGCAACACGTGACCAAGCCATCGGAGGCGGTGTAGAGTGATTACTTCTGTTAGAGAACGACCACGAACCTCATCATTGCTCATCTAATGTTCCTACCAGACACGAGACATCGGTGGTCGAATACAGAAAGTCGATTAGCATCCTCAACGCGGAGAGGCCTGGTCTCGCAACCGTAAAGAAGAACGCTACGAACCGCGGCAGGTCCTCCTGAATATGGAGTTCGCTCCGTCTACTGTTCATCACACTTTGGTGTGTATTAAAAAACCTTCCCTTATGGGACAGTCGGATGTCATTGCAGCGCCACAGGTGTCGCAGGTTGGCGAAAGCTGCTCTGGCTTTCGCTATTCGTGATATGATCGCCCCAACACCACCACCAGTTGCGACCAAGCTCCCGAGGTACTTAAAACTCAACCAATTCCAGCTGATCACCACAGGAGGTGAGTGCAGGCACAGGCTCCTGCCAGTCTTAAAGCACCGCATTTTGGACGGCGCAAAGCACATACCATACCTGGGTACCTCGATCGCCAAGCGGTTCAAAGCCTCTTGGACCGCCTGTGTGTTGTCACCCAGCAAGGCAATGCCATCGACGTATTCTGTGTCAAGGGCTTTGTTTCCTGTTAGGAGTTCGACCCCACTGTTCGCTAGGCCTGATAAAGCATTTTGTAGAACATCCTCTATGACAAAGTTGAAGAGGAATGGGAATATAGGATACCCTTGTCAAACTCCACTGGGGACGGTGAAGGGTGGAGAAAGCTGGTCATAGGCCGTAATCCGACCTGAGGTTTGAGGATATTCCGATGAGTTGGGCTAAGCACAAAAACATCGGGTGTAAAAGGTGTACGGTAGGGGATAGACTGTGTTGGATGTTGGGGAATGTTCCACCTCTTTGGGTCCTGTGATATGTATCAGCAGCTACCGGAACACCGCCCAACAAGTGAATTGAACTGAGTTGAGGGCAAGAGACCTAAAAGCATCGACGAGATAGCACAATGTATGAGAAGACAACTGTTAATTAGCGGACAATCAGGATCCATTGTATGAACCAAAGGTTATAATGGAAATCTGTCCAATTGACAGGGGTGCACGAGTCCTTAAGTCGTATCCACATCTATCAAATGGTGAATGTCCTGAGCAACCGCCAGCAAATACGCACCAACACACTGTTGCCCTGTGGAAGACTCCTCCGTTCAGTTTTCCCTCCAACTTCAAACACTGAATCAACAAGCTGGTCGAAGCCTAAATGTTCCCCTTTCCTTTCAATATACCCTTGGATTCTGATGTTTACCCCTTTTACTGTAGTCACTTTTGTGCAGTAAAAAAAGCATTTGGTTAGGCTAAGGCTAACAATGCGCCCTCGAAGAAAGGGTACTACCACATCTCTTATATGCAACTCCTTCGAAGCTAAACACAGCGAGGCGAACTTCGCTGATCGCTGGTAAACTCGCGATGTATACAAAATTGATGATAATGTTAGGTGAACAGGAATGAGGTCTATTTTGAGAGAGGGAATAGAAGGTCGACTTCTATCTTTCACGACAAAATTAAACGGGAGTGGCGAAATAGGAAACCCCTGACGAACTCCGTTGGTAGTAACCAACGACCATCACGACGAGACTGCACTTTGACGTGGTGTGATGGCTTGCGTGCCTCCAT
>UZAN01000322.1:0-10809 GCA_900618425.1 Echinostoma caproni | reverse complement strand
CCGGTAAACTGCCCCTCACCGTGTTTATTTGCTGGAGTGGCCTCTCCAGGGGCGGGTATGGATAGAGGAAGGAAGCCAGGAATGACACAAGCAGCTGGCTTTGTGAGACTGGTCTTCGTCTGGCCTCTACCCGTTGACCTTTCAGGCATGATTGGATCTGCGGCTGTGAGGAGCCATCCTGTATAGCCCGCAGTGTCACTGAGGCGCGTGCAGTCTCGTCGTGATGGTTCCAACATCAAATCTGTCTTATCGCACTTGACTTTACGCATGAACGAATTCTATCAGCTAGGTGAACTGGCTCCAGTAAAGTTTGAAGGTGTAACCGATCAGCAAATGACGATTCTCATGAACCTTAGGAGCCAAAAGTAGCCACCACCATAGTTAGTTGATAGATGTAGCAAAGTTAAGTAAACCTTGAGTGACAGCCGTTATCACGGCTAAACGGTTCCCCTTTCTTTCTTTCTAGAGTTACCACTGCTAGCCTGGTGTTTACAACCATGATTGTTTCACAACTTTTCGTTGCTCATGCAGGTGGAACTGCACCTTCAGAGGACGATACTGTCGTTAAAGTTGTGCTCTGTAGTTACATAATAGTATGTCAGTATTTTTGTCACATCAGAATTTGTTAAGTTAATGGAATCGGTAAGGATGTATTTGACTTCTCAATCTTACTAGAATATGTGCCTCATGGATGAACTAAATTTAGTGGAAGAAATCATTCGTTGATGCCACGGTGTTACCAATCGACCACACCGGGTTGGATCACAAAAAACCAAAGGTTTTCGAAACAACTTGATTCCGTTTTCCAAAGCTATTTTCAAATAAACGGACTTTTTAGAACTGCGTCGAGCACGACAAACGCATTATCCTTTAGACTTCTAATCTTCGTAACCTGCCGCAGGGCACAGCATTTGTACTAATCGGATAAAATTGCAATTCAGTGTCTATCCTCTGAACCGCTTTCGGGTGGAGATGAAGGTTTAGTTTTCATTTCTCACCCGAACTCCACTATTGAGTCACGGACTAAACGAGATTTGGAACACTTATCAACCGCGATGTTGATCTTTGTCTCTCCCCAAGGAGTGAGACTGTGAGAAATGGGCTGAATAATGATGACTAGGCGGTTCACCAGACCAGAGTTTAGCGTCGCTATCCTATCGCTTACCCCGGTTCCGAACTTGCAGTATTCAGACCAACTCTTCCACTTGAGCTAGATGATGGTGTCAATGACGCGAAAGCACATCACCAAAGCCCTCGTATTTTCGGTGAAAACAGCTCTGTCAGTAGGAGCCAACAATTGTGTTTGACTGTCCCAGGACAATTGTAAATTAAAAGAACTCGTACGGATGAAACTCATGTCAGACAACAAGCAATCTCTGGTTTCTGTAGCACATCGTACGGGCTAACCTGTTCGATATTTGGTTGGTCACTGATGACTCCCAACCAGGACAAGACAGCTATCCGGTTTTGCTTTGTTTTCCTTGGAAAAGGTAAAGAATGACCCGGTTATCAAGCTGTGAACCACTATCAACCTAAAGCGCCTGGAAGATCCTCTTTACAGGCGGTCTGGTCTTTTCAAAAAATCAAATCGTTCAACCAAAATACCAAATTGTGTGTAGAACAATCTGCTTTCACTGAGAGAGCTGTTCCTTAAACGAATTAAGTATAATGCGTTGGTATTTTTTTGAGGGACTTTACATCATTTCCTGGTGTGATCATGAACGTGACCTAGGTGATCAACACGCTAGGATAAGGATCACGGAAATCTCTCATTCATGTCAAAACTAATTAAATCTTTGCTGGGTGCGAATACTCTAATTATGGTTGTTGTTGTTGTTGTTGCGATAAAAATATCGATATTTTTATTTGAATTCACGTGACTTGTCGGTTGTCACCGCAATCCTATTGGTTCTATCAAAGCGGTTTTTTTTCAAATTTTGCTGTCAAGTCCAACAATTGATCGTACAGTAGAGTACAACAGTTAATTGTATCTGAACTGGAAAGGAGCATTTTTTGAATTGGACGAAATTGTCAATACTGTTTTGTGTCAGTTAAAGTCTCTGAAAAAAATAATCAGATTGATGGACAGTTTTGAGGAATAAACTAAAATAGGCAGAACAATCACAATAGTTTCAAGTAAATACTTCAATCTGTGGGAAACATCCCGTGAAATGACAGGAAGTTGAAGTGTTCATTGATAACATTGAATTCAATCACTACTGTTTGTTACCATAGTAATCTGTCTGCACGAGAGAGGGTATGGATGAGCAGAGCATGGTTGATTGGGATTTATTCCCGCCGGAAGTGCATTTTGTGACCTGCAGATTCAGAACGATGCAAACGTGTTCACTAGTGGTCAAAATATCGAAATAACCAATGTCTGGTCTACTTGCTTGTGCGGGCACCATTATAGCACATAACTCTATGATTTGACAGTTTCAAAAATCGTTAAGTATGCTAACCCGTTTCCGTGGTTTATCACATAGAAGTCACAGGGACAGGAATTTTCTCGACGAAAATGACTGTCTTCTTTTCACCCACTAATCCAATATGGCACCTAATATATATTTTTTATTTTCACATATGTCTGAATCGTCAAACTGTGCCAAACAAATCATGGTACAATAATCTTTATGAAACAAAAGAAAAAAACTTTTCATGATCTACATGTGGGCTGAATACTGCCAGGTTGCCCAGGCCCATGCAGGTGAATTTTCTTGAGGAATCTACGGCCGGAGCCTTTGGTTAACTAAAGCCTGACCCGCAAGGTTTCGGTTTGCGAAAACCGCAATCCATTGGTGGCCGTTGTCCACCAATGGCATCATGAGATCATTTGCGCTTTGGACGGGGTCACACATCCAAGGTGCCCAATATACCTCGGTGCCCATCCGAGCCGGTGACCACTGCCACAACCGGGAGGGTGTGTGTGTGTTTGGTTCGCAAGCTTCTTCTTGATTGGTTTGGAAACGGGGTTTTGGGCCAACTTCCCTGAGTCAACTACCAGTGGTCCACCGACCCGGTTATAGCCCCGGATATCGGCTTTTCGTGCTCTTTCTTACTTTGGTGGGAAAACACCTCCGCCCCCACCAGGAGGTAGTGAGTGGGGCTTGGTTAGGAAGTGGCCTGAGTTTGGATCGGATATCCAATAATGCTACCGACGTTGTTGACCATCCAATTGAGTGTATATCGATTGAACAGCAATTGAATGCATGCGTAACCTCAGCTTGTCGATGGATGAGATACAATGTCGGGAATTCAGGTGTCTGCCCCGACTATGGTCGTATCGGGACCAATACGAATGGGTTCCATCTCAAATACCTTTGTTTTACTGCGAACGGGTAAAGTTGAGGTGCACGAGCAGAGTAAGTAATGTGTCACACACACACAACTAAGGTGTTGTGAATCTAAATATTGATCTACTGATCCAGTGCACCGATACCGCTAACTTCCTCTACTCACTACTAACCGCTTTTGTGTGAAAGTTGTGTATCGAAGAAATGGAACTTACTCAGCATTACCTATACTGTCTACTTAAATGAGTTGGCTCCCTCTTTCGAACGGTCAAGAAGTTTATGTCGCTAAACAGAGGAGCAAACTGGCTAGATACATACCAGTCAGGTCAGAGTAATTGAGCATTAAACTTTCCGACTGGCTTGTTTATACCCAAGGAAATTCACACCGGAACAGCATTACCGGTACCAGAAAGAACATGGAAGGGGTCGCTCATTTCGGAAAATGGCACTGTTGTGTGTGTGTGCTCTTCTTGTACTACTTCATTTTGTGGAATATGCTGTTTTGTAGGTAAATCAAAATTCGGTACAAACTACCATTAGCCCTGTTGTAACATTTCTCAAACTTAATCCATTGTTCTGACATATTAGTTATCTTGATCAAAAATTCACGTGAGCAGAGGCGTTAGAGAGAGGGAGGGAGGAGTGAAATGCAGACGCAACGTATTTGAATCCGATTTGCATACGATGGAAATGTTTGTGATAACCAACACAAAGAGCACTGGACAGCTGTTCCGTCCTGTTTGGGACTCGTAGATAGTGCCTACTTTTTTGAGTCCTCCTGTCACGACTCTAACCGCAAACATTCGGGTTCGAACTTCAAATCCTTACCCCTGAGCTACACGGTCGAAGATCATCACCGTATGCACTACTGACGAGTCCCAAACAGGATAGGAAACAGCTGTCCAGTGCTATTTGCGTCGGTTATCACAAACATTTCTATCGCATGCAAATGCATGGGGAATTAACGATCTCCCAAGGAGTGAAACCCACACCCAAGAACATCAAGAGTTCCTGGTGCTTCTTAATAATCGACTGGCTAATCCAATCTTGCTACTCTACAAAGGAATCAAATTTCGCTTTACCTCTTTGGTGTATTCCACAAAGAGAAGAACACTGACCCGCTGTGCTCGTTATTGCAATATTGATGAATGAGTTGTGCTTGCATGAAAAACTTCAACTCATTTCATTTCAAGCCATTGAATGCCAAATGGACTAGAGTGCTATTTCGTGCTATTTCCATTTCCTGGTATTCAACAGGATATATTGGAAAAAATCCCATCAAAAGCATTTGAATAATGGGGTTTTGTCTTTCGGGAATTACGAATGATGTCAACACACGGACACCTCTTTGCGCTGCCCGCGTTTTTTGCTACGTCGTGTTTACAGTTGTTCCACCATTCACTGTGACACAGTGTGTGTTTGTATTACCGCAGTTGGCCCTATTCAAAAGTCTGAAACAGCGTCGTAATAGACAATTTGAAACCGACCCCATACTTGTCATTCGGGCATCAATTCTCAAATGCACATCATGTGCGTGTGCGTATCTGTGAGTACATCTCTCTCTCAGTGTGTGTGTGTATGCGGGTGTGCTTGACGGTCCAAATGGAAATAACTGATTTCAGCTAGTCCGTACTCTTTTATGATTATTTAACAACCAAACAGGCTTTGTTTGGGCCTAATCTTTCGAAACAGGAAGCAAATCTGATCCGTAGTTATGGTAACTAAGGTGTCCCTAAAAACATTTTCCCCCTCCGTTCGGTCAGCGTGTCTGTTTGTGTGTTTATTTCAATCCTACATAATGCTGACTATTGTATTGAATCCAACCTAAGCTAAAATTATTATCTCATTCCAGGAATGAAGATAATTATTTAGTAATTTTCATATGACAATTGTGGAAAAACAAATGGCCAAAACGTTTTCGCTTGTCATGAGATTATCAACATCAACGCGTAGTTTGTTATACGTTTCAATCCAACCGAGGAAAAACGTCATTGTCAGCAATGAACAGCACGTGTTCAAGCTCCGTTTAGCAGCTACTGAAAAAGCTTCGGGTAGGGGTTGGTTGATTGGTTGGACTGGCCGAGTGTAGTTTAAATTCCTTCACTCCTTTTTGTGCCCTGGCTGCCTTTGTCTTGGCATAGCCCCACCTCTCTTATTCTGCGTGCATGCCTCGTAAAATGCGATTCTTCAATGGCCCTCCGTGCATCGGATAAATGGTCCAATGGGAAAAGTGAAGAGCATATTTCTGATGATAAAAACAATCGTCTGATGTACTGAACAACAGGAACAATATTACCATTCCAGAGTGTGAGGTGAGCGTGCAAGTAACCCACGAACAGATAGTACACATGGAGTGGTCTAAATCATGGGACTTGATGAGATTACAGTCGTTTTTTGCGTTCTGTCATCAGTTTGAAGTGTGCTCAAAACGACTACGATTGTTTCTTAGGTAGAGCTATCCCTGTTGCTTGTGTGTATGTCATCCATTGATTCGCCCATCGATCAGCTCGCGAACGCAAATACTGGGTGGTGGTGGTAGTGTTGGTGGGGGTGGTGGTGGTGGTGGTTTCGACATTAGCCTCGTCATGTGTGCATTCCAAAGCGGCGAGCTTTATCTATGTTCTTGCTCGACAGGTCGATAAAGACATGCGCATATGGGTCAGTTATCGTGCGTCGATTCAAGATTACGGTATTTCAAGGCGTCGTCTCCCCGCTTGCGTTCAAAAGAACAGGCAAAGACGGATTCCCGGATCATTTCGCTGCATCTACTGTGTACGTGTACATTGCGGTCTGGGTGATCGTTAACGTGTTAACCTACGATCAGAAACATGAAATCCTAGACGAAGGCATCAATACACATTCAACTCCACTCGCCAAGTACACTGGTCACCAAAGTCAGGGAGGAGTAATAAACTATTCGGGCTACATACACATACACACACACACACACATGGGGGATTACAGATGACAGTCTGAATGGCTCGTAGCTCAAGCAACAGTCATCAATGTGAAACGCTGCGAACGAATTATCTGTGAAAGCGAGATGCAAACCAACGTTTTTTTTCGGAATTCTCTCTTCAAAATTATTGGCAAGACAGAACGGTAGAAAATAAAGCCAGGTCCAATTGAGCATAGGTTTTTCTTATCCCGATGAATGGATTATCCGCGCACTTCACACCCTGGCTGCTTTTTTGTGTGTGTGGGGGGGGGGGGGGGAAGGGGGGAGTTGTGATTGCCAACAAGTACAAAATGAATGACCTTATAAAACTGGGGAGAGAAAAAAACATGAAAAAGAATATGGAGTAACCGCGCTCGACCTTGTAAGAAGTTTCACATCACGGTAGTTCACACAATGCAAGTTAGAGAATGGCAGACAGACAGTCAAACAGACAGACAAGCGGCCCTAACAACTATTATTATGAAATCTGATCACTGAAGTGAATACGTATTGTCTAATATTTATCAGCTAAATGTAGTGGGTGAGTGTGAAGACCACTCAAGACTTGTTCTGTTTATGCCTTGATTGCTTATCCATACGGAGCTCTTATATCTTTTGGGCAACCCTACACACTGCTACTTAAACACGACTTAGTCCTGTAGACAATTGTGTGCACAAATCTTGTGTATTACCCGCCACATCTCTGCATGGTAGAAATTTGTACGGTATGGATTAACCTACGAAGATTGGTTCACACACACGCACACACACACACACAGGGAATTGCAGTGAGTGAATATGAGTCGGAGTAAAAGAACACGAGACGATTCAAATGAGGATTGTAAAACTCACTTGGATTTTTTCGGCTTGCAAGCACCAGGACACGATGGTACCCGTGTGCATCAGTGTGTGTGTGTGTCTGTGTTTATGTGCTCGGGTATATTACTGCTCCGTGAGTGGACAATTCTATCACTTGGAATTTTTTCCTGTCTGTTCCCATTCATTGCACATTTGTGTGATGAAGGACCACCCCATTTGTCGTGAAAGCGTACTGTTCAGTGATTGAAACTGTCAACCTAAGCCCTGGTTGGAGCTTGCGGTGGCGGCGAACCACATGAGGCGACAGCAATACTATATTCAAGCGGTTGAATCAATTCATCCGTATTTATCACTTGGTCCACGAGGTGTCAATCCGACACGCACCGGTTGCACGCGCGCGCGTTGATTGATTGATATAGATATGAGAGAAATAACAACCTCATACCGATTCACGTATCGCAATGCGAGAGATGCAACTATTTTGTTGCTGACCGCAGTGTTCACTCAAGGTGATGGTTGGTGGCCGTTCTATTCATCATACTATTAATGACATGACTTTGTGAAAAAATTTCATTCCAGCCAGTTGAGGCTAAGCATTTGATTTCCTCTCCCCCCCCCCACCCACCCACCCACCCACTTTATCGACTGTGACCGTGATTTCAGTATCGATTAATTGTTGAACAATGTCATTTACTAAGTTTACTCTAAGTTGCCATCATGTGTTCTCTTCTCGTCTGTTTTTTTTTCAATCGGAATGTTCAGGTGTAGTGTCTTATAATCTAGTATAGTATAATTACCTCATCCTCACGCTGCCGTCGCCCGCTATCCACAATACATCCTCATTGACCGCGGAAGAGTTGACAGTCATCTGGTCAGATTTGAACACCAGTACTGTTCTAACAATTCTGTCGTCTTTATTGGTCATTGCTCCTATCATGAATCCCCATTTGTCTTCATTTTCTGCTCCGTCTCATTTTTTCTGATACGAAAGTAACTTTAAACCAGTCATTACACACAAATTGGGGTTCCATTTTTCGCAAGCACCCATAACTATGCTGTTTTGGTTGGTTTCGAACCCACATCTATGCTTCGAGTTCACCCCCTTCCCCGATAGCCATGGTGTTTTCACATTTGATCACCCACCCAACTCACAAAAGCATGTGAACCTCATCACTCAGTGTGTCAGCTGTCTTCTTTGGCTGGGGTTTACCCACAAAAATACGTGCAAAAAGAACCTCTTGAGCTCCAAATTGTCTCGATTAAAGAACACAGGCGACCCCGGGAAACGGACACACTCTAATTGACGTTGAATAAGCAGGTACACTCTAATGGTGTGTGTGTGTGTGAAAAATTCGGGTAAATTAACCGGGATAGTGAACACCACTGGTGTTGGCTAAACGTAGAGTAACTGAATGCGTTTCTCTTCTCGTACTCATGTAACGACGCATAGGCTGGAAAACATGGTCTAATCCAACAAATTGAATCTCCATCCTCGTTATGCTTTTGTACAGGCAATAATAGCAACATGACTCTCATTTGGGAACGACATTTTAGTTCCTAGTCTGATGCCTGTATATTGATAGACGTGGATGAACAGCAGTTATTCCGAACTTTATACCCCCACTACAATGTTCTTAGCTCACTTATTTTACCGTTTTAGTCAGTGTGACCTTGAGTGTTACGTTAACATTTGCAGTAGTTCGACAATTACAGTTCAGAATTGAGCCATATTTTATGAAAAGCAGCATGGAATTTCATTCTTTTCAATAAATGATTGCTCATTCATGAGGGTCGCCACATGTATTCTAAATAGCTTATCTTTGCTTATTCAATGTAAAGTAAAGCAAATGAGCCGATTAATGGAGAATTTCTAGCTCAAACAAATTTGATTGACTATAAACTACTCACGTAACATCCATCATCGCATCCCCCTTTCATTTAGCTTTGGGCTTATCTCACTGGTGGTTATCGGGTCTATACAGCAAGCGGAGAAAGATGTTCTGTTTACCTAATTTTCCAGTGCGTTTCGTTCCACTTAAAGGGTTGAAGGGGTGGGAAATACCGAGCACCCAAACGTGCTAAACTGGATAGCGCAGAATTCGTTGCACTGATGAGGCAGGTTTTCGAACACTGTCACTCTTGAAATACATCCGCAAAAGGCGTACTTTTCCCAGATAAAGGCTATTTTACCATCTTGTTCGAGGTTGGTCGTAGAAAATGTTTACACCTTATTAAATACTGCCTTTTTCACAGTTATGGAGTTTTGCTGGATGGGTCCAGCCCAAAGTTGAATTCATACAATCACCACTCCCAGTAGTTGGGATTTGAATATAATCGAAAACTTGTTGTAAACAGGTATAAGTGAACCACCTCGATAGCGGTCGTCAACGGCCAGGGTGCGGCATGTTTCAGAGGAAACTGGCAAATGTTGTCAGACAGTCAACTTGGTGGACTCCATGCAAAGCGACTGGCTCCAGTGCTCAGAAATAAAGAAGGGTAAACAGAACATTGATAAAATGAAAGTACTCTAAGTGTATCATGCCTAGAAGTCAGTTTTATAAATAAATTCTAACGATGTATTTCTTACTGAGGCTTTGTCCTTTTACTAGTAATGCACCAGCACCCGTCAACGAAGTCAAGAAATCGTACATTGTAATGGCAGTTTCGCGCACCCCGGTCAGTTATTTCTACCTTTGCTTATCAGTATGTTTTCCCCAGCTTACTCTACTGTTCCCCAGTTATTTTTCCGGGCTTACTCAAACAGGATTTCAAAGTCTTACACCGCGTTCTGACTATTATTAGCCACGTCTCCTCGATTCCTGTGAATGAGTTAGCTTTAAAGCTTTCAGAGTATCACGTATCCTCCTGTGTTAAACTTTCTGAGAGGATTCTCACAGATCCTGACCACCACTCATGTGCAGACCTGACAACAACACGCTCCCAATGCCGCCAAATTTCATCTCGAACTAACGCTTACCGCAATTCATCTATACCGTATCTTGCTCGTCTACTCATAAATAAAGAGCGAACAATAAATGAACTTTGTCTTAACCTTGTGGTATGAAATGTCCTCACGTCCGTAAAACGATTTCTCACATTTTATTATGTACATTGTGGCGGTTGGCTTGCATGATTTTCTAACTGGAATGTGAGCTCCAGTGCTTGCAAAATTTATACAATACAATACAATACAAAATAATAGAATCAATAATAAACGTGGATATTATTACCGATGTGTTACGTCTAACGTGGGGCAAAATCATATTTAATCCATTGAATAAGGCTCAAAACACAAGTCTACTGAAAGTCAGGGCTTTGCAATGAAATACCTGAAAGTCATGGTTTTACAACAACTCAGCAGCGAACAGCCATCCTCGTGTGAACAAAGCAGTATGCCGTATGCTTTTTCGCATCTTTTGAACTCCGGTATATTCGCTTTCTCAAAAAAAATATGGCAAGTTGCCCCCAGCCACCCACCCACTGTTGCGATAAACAGGAAAAACAGGAGTTCAACTCTTCACGCGT
Source organism: Echinostoma caproni (assembly GCA_900618425.1). Taxonomy (NCBI): domain Eukaryota; kingdom Metazoa; phylum Platyhelminthes; class Trematoda; order Plagiorchiida; family Echinostomatidae; genus Echinostoma; species Echinostoma caproni. The sequence continues at coordinate 234 of UZAN01000322.1, read as the reverse complement.
TTGGCATACCTACGCTTTGCAACAAAATCGTCCGCTTTGGTAACCTGTATAAGTAAAAAACACCCGATATCAGATGACTTCAGTCTCACGTGAGACACAATCTGGCAATTATGACACCGATTTATGATGTATCTCCTGGCCACTATCGCTACTAGCTCGTCAAGTGCTGCAGCCGTTATCCGTCGCTGTTTGTCGTGAACCGGCAAGTAGAGAACATCGTGCTTCAGTGCCAGA
>UZAN01000321.1:0-10810 GCA_900618425.1 Echinostoma caproni | reverse complement strand
AGACTCGTTGAGAACACGACGAAAACTTGAACGATAATGCAAACTTGGATAAAATAGCCAGGTTTTTAGTCCTTTTTGTCAGGAATTAACGTATTAGATATTAATGCATGTTTCTATGAGGGTTAAAATGCTGGCAGTAGAGTTTTGGTCAAATCATCCAAAAGTGTCTTCTTTATTCGTTTCTTTAAAGTATGTTATTTTTCACTCGGTCGTCGATGCGTGGTCACATAGATACACGTACACATACACACATGGCCATACCCATTCGAATAGTTTGCATGCGCACGTATATTTCTATTCAGACTGGCTCTTTTTTATTTCATCTTCGTTCCGATTGTCTGGAAATTGCAAGATACAACGTGTTTACGGACTTCGTCGTTTTTTGGGGGGTGAATGCGTTTTTTGTGGATTATTTTGCTTTGGTGCTCACTGATTGTTTTCCTGTTGTGCACGGTAACTATAGACAAAATCTAACCACTCAGTCACTCGTTCATGTGTGATTACATTTGGTAGTGTGTTTATGCGAAGGTGGGTTACGTACTTGTCATAAAAGGTAATTTATTGAAATAATGATGATACTGGTCGGATGCTTTATATTACATCACACAAAATCCTGGAGTTCAATGGTTTGAATTGTCACATCACTGCATATCAGACTTGTACGGGGCTCATTGCAATTGCCTTAAAATTGTTCATTGGAAGAAAAAATATTCCAAACGGCAGAAATATAGCTAATGTAGGTGCTAATTTGAAACGGAATAAAACTGAGGAGTTGAGATATCACTGAAAAGCCTTCGTATAGTTAAGAAGGGAACTACTTTGCTTACTGTCTGAATTCACTAATAGTATTAAGAATACATGCAACTTGAAATTAGTGACCGGTCATTAGTTAATTAGTTCCAAGGAGTTGGGTCAAGTCTCACTAGTGTCTTGTTCATCATAGTCACATGCTGGATTGAGATTTCTCTTCTTTTTACTCCTATAAAGTTAGTTCTATCGGCGAAAAAATAAATCCCAGCATATCGGTGAATATATCCTCCGCTTTATCTTACATCATCAAAGTTTGTCAGTGGGTGGGTTGTTCGGTAATCGGACTAACAGAAGGTTTGTGGTTGGTTTTTGAGTCAATAAATGAAATCGAGCGGTCTTCAGTGATATGTAGATATCAAACAAGTTAGAACTTGTTTTTATTTTAAATATTGTTGGCTCTGTGCACAGAGGAAACCTTGTTACATTAGCAAACTATCTTTAAATAATGGCTTGCTTACATTCGCGAATGTCATTCGAACAACGGCATGCATTTCGGACATTACAATGTTACAAAAGCGAAACGAGACTTAGATTGAAACATGATAGTGGATACAGTTTTTAACATAGTCTTTCGACCTTATTATCAAACACCATAAGCTAACGTTACTTCAATTGTCCCACAATGAGACTTAATAAAGTACGGAATGGCGAACAACTTCGTTTTCGCTACTTTACAATTCTATCAATACAGCACTGCACATATATCTGTAGATCTTCAAAACGCCAATGGTTTTCAAATAATGGGAAATTCACATTTACTGAGGGATGTATTATTAACTTGATATTAGATTCATAATGAGGACATAGCCTTTTGATTATTAACCTGATAGTGAAGAATTCACTAGATGGATAAAGTGCGCATGCGGTGGTTCATGTAAGCTCAGGCTTTTTCGATCACAGAGGGGTTCATAAAGCACGATTATTGCCGCCTCAGCTGATCTTAGTCTGCGGCAGCAAAACCGCCCTCATAGACCATCTAGGACCCGAATACAGGGATCGGCATGCCCCAGTCACGTTCGCACTGTGACATATTTTAGATTGGTGTGAAATCACCATACTAGTTAGTGATCTAATCCTTTCTGGGCTTACCAATTGAAGGTAGTATTCACGGAAAACTGTCTCATTGTGCAGTTAATCTCTAAGATCAAGTGAGCGAGTAGAACCATAATGAGGCGCTTCGGTCGGCCTATTTGGTTTTGTAACCAAAGCGCAAAATCAGCCTGGGAGTCGAATAAACATGGATCCACTTTCAACAGGAACTTTGAATAAATGTATGGGATAGTCTCATTTTCAGGATTTCTGTGGATGTATTCTTCGTGAGTGAGAAAGGAATGTATCTTTACTAGCTTCTAAGTTAGATCACCTTTAGTTTATTCACATTATATCGAAATAAGATGCGTATTATATATTCTGCATAATAATTGTGTTCAATGATGATTCGCAGTTGTCCTTCTCTGTTGTATCCTTTCTGCAAAGTCCCCTCGGTCTATTCAAAATACAGTGAACCAAATTACTTTTCATTTGGAGCAATACATGCTGTGTAAATATATATTTTAGCCTATCCATATTGTCAATTTATTCACTGTGGATTTAAAAGGAAAAATATGGGGTTAAATGAGTAAATCATAGCCATCCATGATTCTTCTGTGCCGTCATTGGTGCGCTTCGCCTAAGCGATCCAGAATCTGCATCCCGATTTGGTCAGAAACATGCAACCTTACATCCATCGTTATGCTTTCGTTTACCAGATATCCTCTTTCATGAATAATTGATCCAAGTGTGGAAAGATCAGTGCTACCGGTGGGGCCTCATAGCAGATTTATGCTGTACAAAAGTGTAGACTGGTGTCATGCGTGGATTTGAATCCTCCCTAAGATACCGTACTTTTCACAATTCGAATAGAAGCACTTCAATTTAGCTGAAAGAACTGAACTAAATTAGCAGTTTCTCGGAACATTCCATTTAGAGAAAAGTGCATGTCATCATTTCGCTGCTGCCTTACTTTATACTATCCAATGGATCAACAAACGTGATTCCACCAAGGCTTCGATTACACATACCGCATGCTATATGAATGATAGGTCAAAGGTGAACATTGGAGTGAATGTTCTACACTTGCTAGTCTGCATGTGCACAATAAAGCGTGAATAGTTTGGCCAAACTCCATCTTCACTCTTCATGGCTGCAAGCTCACCTCACCTTGTTCGCCGATGACACGCACATGCTGTTGTAATAAATAGCGGAAGATTGACCAAAAGTAACAACTAACGGGTTATGATTTGTCGAGTTAGATTCTTTTTGTTATCTGTCTTGCAAACAGTTTGCGGATACAACAACAACACAAGGTTGGCCTCCGCGGGCACGTTATTGTTCCGGTAACAATAAGGCTGCATACCATTCTCTACACATTCTAATAGGACAAAAGTGTGACTAACCAACTGCTGAAATATGCAGTGCCAACGGAATAGCAAAGAAAAATACGTGTTATTCGAACCTGATTTACCACTAGTAATGTATCTTTCACGAACCAAGCAAGATAAACTCGTTTAGTTAGAAAATTTCTTCCGTTTTTAAGTTGTTTATTAGACTTGTAAAAGTGCACACTTTCTGCGGTGGTTTCTACGCGTATGTGGTGACTCTTGTTTTAGTGAAATTCAATGTTAATTGCAGTATCAACAACCCAGAATTCACCGCAAAGCGAAATGCAACGTCGCAGTAATCAGTATTTCACCTTCCTATTGCAGTCACCAGTTGGTGTAACCGTTAGTTTATCGTTTGCGAACTACAAGCAATAAAATATTTTCATAATCTGAATGTAAGTAATGCTAGAGGGTTAAGAGTCTTGAGATTACAATATTTGCCTAAGACCAATCAATAACTAGTAACCTTAATTGATGCGTCGGTTCATTTTCAAATGCCCACAACACAGTTTGCTTCCCAGGGCCGAGGCGTGTCAGCAGTATTGAAGAAGTACTTTTTCTTTGCCAACTGTACGGCATCAGACGTTCCGCTTCTTATAACGTAATTTCGTTTGACTAATCTGTCAATTGAAAATGTAAGAATGCTTCTGAGAATTAAGTGTCATTCTTCTTCTTATCATTAAATAATTAGTTTCATAGTCTTTTTAGTGCGCTGTGAACATTGCCTTATTCGGACGTGTAGTGCCGGTCAATTAAGATTTGAATTTCTTGTGGTAAAACAGTAATATAAATTCATCCCAGTGTTTGATCAACCTTATTGCAAAATGAATTGGAATGGGAGGATAAAGTATTCCCCATGATTTTTTCATTGCTCGTTCATTTCAGTGGTAATGTTTGCGAATGATTTCATCCGAAGCTCAAGATTTTTATTTTTTCTCAAGAGTGGCAGTAATAAAACTACTGTCGAAAGATTGTAGTTTCAAAGTAAAATAGCTAGGTTCACTTGCCATGTGAGCCACACAACTTCGTAAAATGTATTTATCGCTGTAGTACATTTAATTGAATATTGCACTATGCAAACAAAAGTGTTGCAAGCAAACGAAATGAAAGAAAATATCACACTTTCGACAGTTATTTGTCATTGTCTACGAGTAAACAAATTGAGGCTATTCTAGCTCGAATATCCTTATATGTCAGCTACAAAACAGCCATTCAATTAGTGAATTAAAACAAGATGAAACTTTCGTTGATTAAAAGCGGATGAAACTCATGTTAACTCAACGGAATGCGAATACAATCATTTGACCGGAGAAATATTTACAATCTATTCTAACTCACCGTCACATCAAGGGGCACTGTAGGAGGGAAGAGATTTAAATGGGCTACTTGGTAAATTTATGTTGTTTGGTTTGCATGTTCGAAACTCCAGATGGATTACCATTTGTTGGGTATTGAACATATGCACTTGAACGAGTTTTTTATTACGGAAGTATTTTGCACCCATCACCGTGTTAAATTTGAACTCAATCCCACCCGTTGGTATGCTATATTCAAATAAACAAAATTTATAGATTTGAACCAATGTCTACGAAAGTATAATTTCTTTCCTCATCGACATCTTCATCCAACTTAACTGGGAAATAATTGAATGACAACTACAAAGCTGTCTCATACACTTTACATTCGTCTGAACAGATAATTGTTATTTCATTTTCTGGTTTTCAGTATATTGAAGAAACGTCGATGGTTTCTGATTTCGAGACCAACTTCATCATCAAAACGAATTTTCATTTTGAATTCTTCAGTCGAAAGTTCTTATTAGGCACGGGCATACTTTAATCGAATAAATTGAATCGCTAAAGGGGCTAGATTCTTTTCGATACTTCTTTTGGATGTATTTGCGATTAAATGTACAAGCCTGCGGAAGCGTTTGCATAATCGTTAATTCACGTCATTCTATGTCTATTACCGTCACCTATTAAATGCTGAAAATGGGAAAACTGAAAAACATTTGCCTCAACGTCATAGTATATTCGTTGATGTTCAATTCACTAATGCCAAGATAAGATTCGAAAACAGAGAACTACAGCAAGCCGATATACCACTTGTGCCGTACGAGCTGCACTCCTGACCTGCTGGTTTTCTCAGTTTGATTTCATGAAAGTCTCTTGAAGTGTGCTAATCATGGAAACTCGGAAAATTCACTTATTCCAAAGATATTTGTGTGAACTCGGTAAAGCCTGCATTAGTGAACATGCTACATGTTGTGCCAATATGCTTCTCTGCTTCAATAAGGGAATCGTTAGATAAGTGCAGCGCAACTTAGCATCCTTTCGTTGCTCTTCTACCAACTATTTCCGACTTGTACTCATTCAGACTGACCGCACAAATCTTTACCATTGAAGCACGAATTCAGTCACATGTAGACTGAATAGCACTTTTACAATTGCCAGTTCCGTTACCTGGGTATTCTTCCATTTAGTAATCCTTCGACAACTACAAAATTTAAACATGTGATATGAGATGTATCATATTTACAGCGATGACTATTGAGCATACAATGAGGCATTATATTATTATCACACAGCACCGGTTGGTGTCATCAGTGAAATGGGTTTTACTGACTTTAATGGGATCGCCGTAAAACATTCCGCCGGCACAATTAGTGAGTATTTTATTGACTGAAGTAATCCTGTTCATATACTTACATATATTTCAAAACTGAGTTGCAGTATTATTCTTCGAGTAAAAATTTCATTCTTTTGTATTCCGTTATTTCTCTAGATATCAATTTATTTCTGAGAGAATTTGTATCTTGAATATAGGGGAAGCACCATAAAGAGAGATTCCGGAAAAGTTGGAGTATAACATAGGTGTTGATCAAAGGCATATGGGACAAACACCGAAAGCTTGTGACCAGTAAATACCCACGATTAGGCCAGTAGGTGTCAAATTCTGTGCAAAAAAGGTAAGATGTAGCTCACAAGATTCAATGATATATTGGGACATTTGAGATTGATTTATCATAGACAAACTCATGGTTTTATCCGCTGTTCTCAGAAAGAGAAACGCCTAACTAGGCGAAGTCTGAATGGTTCGCAAATGTTCAACTCTCATAATAAGACAATGAGAATGAAGCCAGACATTCAAACGTGTTCAGACATAAATATGCAGTCTAAACCAAGTTCGCAATCGTGGAAACAAAACGTTTGACTGGATAAACTAGAAGAAAAACAAACTAACCCGGAACTAGCGTGTTGCAGTTGAATTCCAAGCTTATAACTGCTTTCGGCTGCAGTCATCGAAACAACACAGGGAGAGAGAGAATGAAAATTAGAAGGGGTTCGTCCGGTGCTGGCACAAATCAGTCGATGAGACGAGTGTTTTGTTTTCCTGTTGCTACGGAGATCTAGTAAATAACAAATAACAAATATCTCTATGTTTTGCACGAGACAATGGGTAACAAACCACCTGGACGCATTTTCTACTTGTCTGTTCGAATAGTCCATATATGTGTATGTTGTCGGTAAACTGAAATGTGTCTGTGACATCACTCTGGTCCACTATCAGCGAACATGTGTGTTGAAAGTGTTCTATAGTCTTTCCAGATTTCTTTCGATTTGTCAGGCCAGCTTTAGGGATTACATATGAGGAAAAATGCAGTGTCTTCACCGTTATTGGTATAGAGTTGTGTAGTGTTTCGAGCCACAAACACAGTCTGTTAGGGATTCTCTATGTTTAGTGGCATTTACTTTGCTACAATTTTGTATCTGCCTCTCAAATATCAAAACGATTGACCTAATTAGACCGTGCATAAGTATCAATTTGAAAAATTCACAGACAGAAATGCAGGCTGATCCTCCACCGATGCATAGGTATACTCAATTTTGGAGTTTATTAAAATGACATTGTCACTGGATGTGTGAGCGTACAACTATGCTGTGGCTATCTGAAGCTGGTGTCATTTGTTGATATGACGCAGTTAGGTAAATTCGTTGATGGGTTGAAATGTAAATAGTGAAACTAATCAAACTGATTGCAGTTTTCAAACTCCCCTGTCCGAAGGATGAATCTGAGTTTGAAATATTTTGGTTTTGGCTTAGTTCCATTTTCAGGACTAAATGTCTGCGTGTGTCCAAAGCTCACAGAAGCAATGAGAGACTGATGATTACCGAACTGTACTCGTTGGTGGTTGGATGTCACAAATGAGATCACTATTCATAACCTTCTAAGCTTTTAAATAAATGGATTGAATCTGTGGTATAGTCAAATAACTGACATGTTATGAATAGCTATTGCATTAAACTCATCGTAACTTGTGATTCGTGCTGCGGTATAGGTTATATTGATTTTAGTAATCATCTTTTAGATCATATATTCATACTGCTCAGTTTACTCGTGCACTCAAGATGCACCAGACTCAATTCCTGTTCTTGTTGGTGCTCGTCAGCATATCAGATAACCCAATGGGAGTTTCAAGTGCGCACTCTTGCTTGGAACTCCTATATGTCTCAATTGAGCTAACCAGATGTCACCAGGACAGACCAGAATTATCCATTAACGTTAGGTTTGGCTCATTAAATTTGACAACTCAATGCTAGTGTAATCCCTTTTTAACTTTTGTAAATATACCGATGAATGAATGAATGACGGAAAGGATCAGGCGTATAGACAAAATGCTTATTGGTTATCACATTGGTTTGAACTATCATACCAGAACTACTAAAAATTGGTAGGCCTTTCCCTAGATCGATTTTAAAAGACCATATCACAGTACTGCGCGATTCCTGTCCGGGAATATTAAACTGCATTGTAACGCGGTGCCTACCACAGAAAATGAAATGTTCAGCTGTGACTCTGTCATAGCAACAAAATAAATTAAAACACAATAAACCAAGCAAACAGGAACGATGGATCACATCACCATGGTAAGAAGAAGATAACATACTACTCTTTCCCTTAAAACAGAAGGCTTCGTTCGACCGATATCATCCGCTTCAGCGAACCTTAGGAACCTCTCGATTCGTAAATATAGAAATTCAGAACCCGTGCCTTGTTCAACCTTGGGTTGCATTCTCAGAAAATGCCGAAGCATGGCAAATGATAAAGTGCTGTATGTTCAACCGTCGTTTCTATGCGGCACCTTCATCTCCAGTGCGGCATCCAACTGTGTAACCAATGAAGAATCTGTTCAACCCCCGTCCCCCGGTTACTTAATTGTGGCTCTGGTAAACCCTCGCAGGCCACTATGACCTCACATTTTAACTGGTCTTGCTATTCAGTTGAAGTAATGTTAGTTTTTCACTATATCTTTGTGCCATTGGTAATTATTTTGTCAGGAGTGGTCAATTGTATTTGGTTAAACGGAATCCGCTTTTTTCGAAAGAACCTGTGCTTGAATGGAATTTACTCACTAGGTTATTGAGAGCCTAGACTGACCTTACTCATGCCTCAGTCCAACATTCAAGCCTGAGCATGGTGACTGATTTATTGATCCATTTTCACGTGATTCGCTTCATTATCCGGTCGACCGACGTCAATTGACGCCAGGTTCGTTTATGGTGGTTTAATACTCACTCGATTAACGGACAAGGGCATTATATTTCCGGGTTGAGGGATGAGCAGTCAAACCCCATCCCACTTAAATTTGTATGCTTGCCTGGCAACTCACACATAAAGTACTTTTGTTTCTTTTCTAGAGAAATCAGTTCATTCGGCTGTATAGGGTTATGATAAATCTGGTCCTATCGGTGACGTGTGACGGATGGAATTTAGTGGAGGTCCCTGTGAAATGCGATTGGTGAGAGTCACATAAAGTTACAGCGGTGTCACTTGAAGTTGAAAATGCATAGTCGTCAAAGGAAGGATGTTGGGATCAGTTGCATAGTAGTTTCGGGCGATTGCAAATTTTGGTTATCCTCGGAGCAAACGGCTTACGTTCTCGCTTTTGGATGGAAGACAAAAGGTCATTCTCAAATATTTGAGCTGGTGAAGTGCTTTTATTATTAATCCTTAGTTTACTGTATTTATTGTCATCTTAGCAGCTACTGTCTGATTCTTACATTGCTTGAAAGATTCCCTGTTGGCCGACGAACGACGGACGGTCTATTTGTGTGCTCTCGGTTTTGTGCGTTTACTCCGCCAAAATGATTCATACAGTATCGAGCTTGGGCTCATCTTACACTGTTTCATCAGCTCTATCTTCTGATAGATATCTTTTGGACATAAATTCCTTGTTCCAAGCTATTTGGCCATATTTTCGATTTCAACGGAATTAACCAAAATATCTACGGGCGCAAAAGTTTTTGTTGTTCTTCGCACCAGCACAATTGTGATACCATTGTGAACATAAATTCCCACTATACTCAACGAGTTGCTAATCAGCTCTCTGTGCACATTTGCAAGAAAGCTACGGATCAATTTGTGGAAAATACTCGTCATTGTTTGTTATCCTCTCACGCACCTGTCTGTTTCTCCATCGCCGATCGCATCGATCGATACGCACTAGTTGACCCTTATCGTGTGGTCTATCCAGCAGATCAGAATTTAACCTTTGTCATTCGTCAACCGTCTCCCGGTTCATCTTCGGCACCAAGTGCAACAAAAGGATTAGGAGTATGTGGTTTGTTGACATGCGGAAAGGACGTCAAGTCAGGTATTGTCTGCAATCACTGTCTAAAGTACTTTTATCCGTCCGGCTCAAAACTGTCGACCAAAAGAATAAAACAGATCACGATCCAGTCATACAGTTCGTGGTTTTGTAACGATTGCTCAGAAAACCCGATATTGAAGTGTACGACACATATGACAGAAAAGTTTGAAAAGCTACTATCGGCAGCGGAGAAAAAAGCAAAAGAACAAATCACTTTACTGGAAGAAAAGATGACTGCTTTGAGCTCTCAGGTCAACCGTCCCAATCCAGTTCACAGACCCACAAAAAGACCTCGTTGTTTTCTAAAGAGTCCCACTACAGCGTTGACAATACCCAGTATCCAACTCGACGGCGAAGCAACGTCAGTACAAGATGAAGCTAGAGATCAAGAGTCGGCACAAATCATTGAGCCTAAAGCTCAGATTATTCAGGAGCACAATCCAGCGCCGAAGATAAAGAAGGCAAATTACAACCCCTAAATGACAGTTATTTGCGCCAACGTGCCAGAGCCCACAACAAATACACTGTGGGAGAAACAAGCAGAGGAGCTTGATCGCTGGGCTGATTTATGCAACCAAATGGGTATCGACGTTCACCCAGTTGGAATCGTGCGGCTGTTTTGCCATCCATCGTTGCCGCATGGGAACCACGATTGACTCGCGTAACATTTGCTGACGAGAAGGACCTGGAAAAAGTTCTTCTCTCTAGTTACCTTCTAAAGGAAGATTCGTGTAGAACAAGAATACTTCTAGATAGACCCTGGACGGAGCGAACACAATACCGCACTGACCCAACAAACGCACGGCAATCGCAGAACCAACGGGTTGTTCTAATTCATGGAGTCCCCCAACTGGACGATCCAGATGAATCCCTATGAAAACAAAACGACTGCAAGGAATGGAGTTTCATTCGAGAACTACTTAATTGT
>UZAN01000320.1:0-10817 GCA_900618425.1 Echinostoma caproni | reverse complement strand
TTCCGTGTATTTATTTAGATAGGTTACATCTAGAATCCTTCAAATAATCTCACTTTATTGTTTAACAATAAGTATGCATGCGTTCAACCAAACTGTACTTCTGACGGACTGCGCCTTATTTCTCATTTCAAAATCCCCTCACGATTTCTACCTAATCAAGGATGAAAAAATTAGTATTTATGACTTTTTAAACTAGCAAAATGCCAATCACTGGTCACAATAACACGTACCTCTGTCGGTACCCCCAAAATAGGAACCACATACATCCCAGTTTCGGTTCAACCTATCCGACCATTAACCTTGTACGGGAGAAGGTTTCGTGTGTGTTCTATTCCCCGTTGCCCGTTAGCGCTGCATCCGCCTACGCAACATTCAATCTTACGGATGATCAATCTGACACCTGCATGGGATATGACACAGTTAGGTAGTTTCGGCACAGATGCACAGTGTTGGGTCCTCAGTTCAGACAGAAATACTCAATATAGACACCATTAATAAAGTTGACAGTGGAGATAGTTTTGTAGAGACCAAAAAGACGAAAGTAATTAAATTGAAAAGTTCTTTTTGTTAACGGATCTTTTTGTCCCAAATTTAGTTCGGAGAAATTTCATAACTGTCTAAAAATATACCAAGTTCAGGATATCTTACGCTGGTTGGTGAGATGTATCGAAAGAACTAAGAACGAATAAAAAGATCAAAAATGGGTAGAACGATTCGGATAAATAAATGTTTTACATCCGGCAGATGGACGGCTGATTCGAATGCGAAAATTTCAGTGCTCTATCGGTGTGGCCTCGTAGCTCAGCTGGTAGATTGTGTGCTGCACACAAAAGCGTAGGCGGCGTCCATGCGTGGGGTCCAAATCTCACCGAGGCTACTGAAATTTTCACAATTTCGACAAAAGACTGCAATCTGCCGAAACAACAATTTGAAAACCTGAAAATATCCAAGGAAACGGTTACCGGAACTCGACCGTGGAAAAGTATATTACTGAACTTCCAAAGGCATAGCGACCAATATCCTTACCATGTAACGTTATTCTACAACTACCGATCAAGGATGATGACGTGAGTAATTTGTTAGAACACCGCCTAAGCTAGTCCATCAAATGGACATTCAACACAGTCAGACCAGTCTTCGTGCACACGTGCTATAGAATAGCGGCTCCTTCAGTCAAGCAACATACGTTGTGTTATCAACCGCTCGTCATGTGTTAGATACTAGACATCAAATAAACGTAACCACGGCATTCAACAGTGTTCTCATCATGCAAAATTCTCGGTTGCCTCGGTGTACAGAGACAATTCTTCTGAAATGATGGAAACCTAAACTCCTCCACGGTAGCTGTTACTTGTTAGTTTTCGTGATATTCTTTCTACTGTGGTACATACCTAAAGAAATATAGCGAAAATTTTCCGGAACGAAATTGTGCAAGACTGTGCCGTGGTATTATTCATTTAGATTAGATTTTCATAAGCCACACCTGAATTAGGTATCACGGTTATCGGTTTAAGCAGTCAAAATGTCTTGCAGATCAAGATTACAGATGAGTGAAATAAATATAGATCCGATATATGCATCCTCATAGTATTCTACACAACAAGGCACCAACTGTATTGTTTCTCTTTTGTTAGAGCTCGATGAAATGTGATTAAATCCAGATGTATTTCACGATTAACTATGACGTCATGGTGATAAAATTACGAAGGATCAAGTTCCACCGGCGTTTTATTACTGCGGTCCAACAAGCTATTGTCTACTCTCTATCAACCTCATAAGACCAACTTGCTCGAAGGCTTTTTAAACGCATGGTGATCAATATGGGTCACGTGTTTGAATTTGGCGTATACCAAGACGTATGTCTCGTGAAAACTTCAGTAGGGCGCATCAGGGCATACAGTGTAAAAAGATCCACGAACGTATCTGACCCCTGAGTTGCCTCACGGCCATGTTTGGTTTGGTGACAGTTTTGGGTTTGACAATTGCAATCAGCGTTGTCAGGTGAGTTTTGTTAGTGGAAAACAATAAATTGGGGAAACTACGAATTTTACAATAGTATGATGCCGGATGCGGAGTACAAACTAGCTGTTGTAAGCGAAATTTCATCAGTTTCGTCTGACTGTTGTCTTGTTGGCTGTTAGAACACCATTGAACGAATGGAGGATGGCTTGTACGACTATTTTCATAAGGATGCCGTTGGTGTGAAGTTGGCTCAAGGCGCGAACTCATTCAAGGAGGCTGGCATATTAGGTGAGTTCTTCTTTAGGTTTCTAAGAAAGGATGCTTTGGAATAGCCGCTCAGAGAAGAATTGCGAAGTCAAAGTCTCAAAAAAGTTTACTTGGAAAAATAATGTGTCTGGTGAATCCGTTCGTCTGACATGAGTATCAATATAATTTATTTCAAAGTAAGTACATGAACATACATACGGTTAAGTATCGTACGTTCATACTTGTATCATTTACTCCGTTGTTCATACGGATGCTCTCTAAAGAGAAGAAATCAATTCAACAGAATATAATTTCAATGATTCTTTTTCTATGTTTGTGAAAATTTGTTTTATCGAGTGAAAATGAATAGTTTTTGAGGTTAAACGAATCTACAAACAGTACATCATCACTTTTTAGTTAAAAATTCGAGCATGATTTGTTTTGTGAAAACATAATAGATCAACATTGGAAACAAATGACATAACAGGAATTAAACTATTGATGGCACACAAGTCTGTTAATCGCATACCAATCATACAATTAGGAAAATGCACAGACGTTTTTCACCGCGGAGTCGATGCCGATGCGCAGTCATGGCCAATCGAGAAGACGCGAGGCGACTGACAACGGAATAGCTGAGGTGCGGTGGGTTGTATTAGGATATACACACACAAGGAAACATCCTTGTGTCGGGATTTGCAATCGACCTACATGACACAAGAGAAAAAGTGACGTAAACCCCAAAGGTCCAGTGAGATGCAACCGCGCACACTGAACTGAAACTAGAGTCTTGTGCCAAGCCTCGCACTGTAGTTAGGTCTGGTGTGGGTTTCTTGTTTATACTTTAGACTCAAACGAAACGTTCAGTCACAACGAGTAAGATTCATATAGTATAGATTTTGTCTGACAATGTTTCAACTTTCCTTGGGTTGTCTCTTGAAAGTCAGTCAATAACCTGTCACAAAAGATTTGTGGAACATTTGAAACGATTTGAGGAGTAAGAACATCACATGCATTCGAATATGTACAGGAAAGATGTGTATGAAGATTACGAGCTAACGAATAACTAACAATATTCTGAGTGATATCACTTAGTGCAGAAGATTAGAGGGTCCATAAACGAAGTGTTGCGGCTTTGAAAGAAATGTTTCAAATGTGTAGTATCATGTCAGTGGACTGGGACTTGTGTTTTATTCCAAAGGCTGACACATTTAGACTTGCTGTGTCTGATTAAGTATACTCCAGTGAACTTTAACCTCAGTCGCTTGGTTCACCTACCGATGCAGCGCAGATCTCTGGTTTATTTTATATTGAGAGAAAACTTTTGGCATTTATCTACAATTTCTTTAGTCTTTAGCCTTACACTGCTTGTGTTACGCACCATTTTATCAATTTCGATTTCATGGGAAATTATTTCAGATTACATCCGAAGGGTGGGATTTGCATGCACAATGTGTAGAGGATGTGTGCAATCAGATAGGATATTGTCAGCAAACTTCAAGCACGCATCAATATGGGCATTAAACATATTGCCAATCAGAACAGAGAACGGAACTTGGGAGACACGGCTGATCATTGAGAGGCCACGCCTCAGCAACTTGAAATCAGCCTTCAAAAAACCAGAGAAAATTACAGGAGAGTTGTAAAGGGGTATGGGGAGGACACCTAAGTACTTCACATGGTCGACCCTGCTCGTTGGCTTTCCATGAATCTGGACATTATCGGAGTGAGATGGGGTACGGTTTAGAGTAAAAATATATTCAAGGTATTTTTCGGGATTAAGATTAAGACCTGAAGAAGTGAAATATGAAACGAGGTGGGATAGCTTTATATTCAGTCAGTTCTGATTGGTTAGATACGGAACCACGACTGGCGATATCATCAGCATACTTAAAATG
Source organism: Echinostoma caproni (assembly GCA_900618425.1). Lineage (NCBI taxonomy): Eukaryota > Metazoa > Platyhelminthes > Trematoda > Plagiorchiida > Echinostomatidae > Echinostoma > Echinostoma caproni. The sequence goes on along the minus strand of UZAN01000320.1, from coordinate 6,711 downwards.
TCGAACAGAGCGAGTAACAGGTAAGTCACTGATATAAGTCGAAAAAAGATAGGGTGATAGGACACCTGAGCTATTGAGTGATGCGGTTGACTGTCTTTTTCCCAGTTTAAAATATTGATATCTTTACGAAAATAATCAGCAAGCCATTCAAGAAGAGAAGCGGGACAGCCAAAAGATTGGAGCTTGTTTAGTAAAAGAGAACGGGGCACAGAGTCGAAAGTGGAAGAATAGTCCAGAAGCGCACAATGTCTTTGACGAAGAGAGGTGGGACAATCAATCGATTGAGGCTTGTTAAGTAAAAGAGAACTGGGGAATGGAGTCAAAAGCGAAAGAATAGTCAAGAAATGCATAATGCACATATTTGGCTTTCTCGTTAAGGGACTTACAGATGAAATGAACTAGAGAAGCAACGACATCCAATGTAGAGCGGTTGCGTTTCTATGTAAACTGATAAGAATCATCGTGAGTAGTAAGGGATGACCGAAGGTGATGCAGAACTAATCGCTCCGGAATAGTTCGAAGTTCGAGTGAAAGATTAGCTGTGTATGTAAAAATCTGAGATAGTGGCAGAGCACCGTGTTTAAGAAGGGTGGAACATAGGATGTCCGGACCAGGTGCGGTGGGCACCTTGAGAGAATACATGTGTTTATACATCTCACTAGAGGTGATGGGATCAAACGAAGGTTGGATGTTTGGAGAACTGGAATCAACATAGCAGGGGTATGTGCCGGGCGAAGAATGAATAAATGCAGCATTCAGTTTTTTAATATCAATAGAGGGACTGGAAATCACTTCCTCCTGCCCGTAGAGTAGATTAATTCCATGCCACATAGATTTACAGTTCATCGTCCTAAAAAAGTGACTTGTATAAAGGGCGTCCAACCGTCTTATTTCACTCTTGATCAGAAACGACAATCGTTGCATCTCGTCCCTCCTGCCACATTTAAATGCACGTTCCTTTTCACGGCGAAGACGTCTAAGAAAAGGTATTGATATTCTGCTTTGTTGAAGGAACAAAGTTATTACTGGACAGCACATGTCAAAAACAATTTAACACTTCTGTTAGAAATGTTATATTTGACAAACACGTTCTGTTTGATGGAAAACAGTCGATAACTACCTTAAGAGATGATCCAAGCAAGGCAATATTGTCTGGGGAAAGATTTCGCTGACGGAACATGATTTGTTTTGGTCCAGTAAAAGTGCAATGTATACCATAAAAGATAGAACCCCTTTTAGTTAATCGTATTTGGCAACTGGTTCTTGTTTCTTCCTTATAGACACACTTCTCTCCCATAAAACTTACCTTTAAGTGGGTAAGATATTATTCTTCAAAGAAGGTAATCAAAGGACCTATCCAGATCTATAGTTGATTCCTTACATATCTATGACGAGTTATTCTAAATTAATACCATCATAACTGCCACTTCCAAACCAACTGAAACTGCCTTATAACGATTTGGAGAACTTTCCAGAATACTAGGGCACCTTCCCTGAAATGGGATGTTTTGGATGGTTTTCCCACTTTTTCACCCATCCAACTGGGGACAACATATGACCCCTTTGTTAGACACCTAACTTAGTTAAAAAACTATAGCAATTGTAGTATGTACTGATCACGAAATACGAGTCACGGGTTAGAACTCACGGACGCCACATAAGCACCGGATCACACTGGTACTAGCACGGCAGTATCCCACGTGACCGAGACGCGAAGAAACGGCCACAGGAGTAGTCGTTCCTTTATTGAAAGAAATCAGGGGGTTTAAATAATATGTACAAAACAGGTTCATTGGTCATCCGGGCTCCTGCCAATCGCGTGCTAGTATTCCCGGCGTTGTAAAGCTCCTGTCTGGGCCGCACCGTTTATGATAGGTTGGCACAATCGTCCTATGTTTGTAGTTCAGAGAATGTGACACGCACACGCTTTACTGACGTCAACTGAGAAGCTTGATTGATCACAGTTGTCCGAAAACTGTAGCGTATCGCCCCGTGGTATGCGTTTTCTCGTAGGCCAGGGTCACCGCAAAATCCCACCACCACCAAACATATAAAGTGTTTAAATAACTGTGTTCAAAGTTGTGTAAAAAAAGACGGACCGGTGAAAGACGTATAGCGACATCTTAGGCACACATAAAACGCATATTCGTTTATCTGTATGCTATACTATACCTATTCCTGTCAAATGCAAACCACACCTGACCTGTTATTATAAATTAAGGTTTTACACCTTTTCTTTTTTATCTGGCAAATATTGAACTCTGTGCCCATTTATCGAAGAGTGCACCAAAATGGAAATAATAAATGATTCAGTCAGCTCTCGGAAAAGCATGGCAATAAATAGTTCGAAGTGACTTCCGTTAATTGTTTTCAAATCATAACCAGCGAAACTTTGTATGCAATTGTCCCCCCGAAAAATGAAGGACGGTTTATACTACATTAGTGATGAAATTAAAGATGTTAACCATAAGGTGCACGCAAGGTACACCGAAGGCCTATAAAATCTCAACAAGGCTAACCAATTGTAATCTACACCGGTTTCCATATCGTCATTTAGGCAACTAATCTTTAACTGAAGCGTTATTTTTTCCTCCCACTCTACGACAAGAGCAAACCTGACAACAGTTGTGTGCGATAGTTTAGTGATGTATTGAAAGTCTACTGCATTTTCTAATTGCAATTTTAAACCGGTGCTCAGATATGATAGTATGCTTAAAGTTGTTAAAATGTAATGTAATATTGAGCATCTACCCTAGGGCTGTATTGTTCTTGTCGCTCGTCGTATATTAAATAGATTTTCCATAACTCATTTACTCAACTCCACATAGTGTGGTTCCCTTTTTAGGGTACCATTAATCTTTCCCTATTTTACCCCCCCCCCCACACACCCTCAGTAGATGTTCAAAACGCTTGTGTCTTGTACAAGTACCCAGCAAAGCGGTGATCCGGATGTCTCTATCAATTTGTTTTGATTATCTGCACAAGTAGATAGAGAATAACCAATATTTGTGGCTCTGAACGTCATACTGTTTCTTCGCTTGTTTTACTTGCTTTGGGCGGTGGTAGTCCGGTTTTTATCTCAACACATTATCACCCCAGAGGACGTGTGTTCGAATCCCACTGTCACCACCTGACTTTCCCCAGTGTGTGGTAGCCATTTGATTGGCCGCTCCCTTATTCCTGAAAATTGCATCATCAATAAAAGGAAGTAAAAATGATTGACATTCAAAAAATGAACATTGGATATGGCTGTGATTCTTGAAGAATACTAAGAAAAATTTTACATTTCGCCTTTTGATTGCTACAAAATATTTCTACTATACCCTCTTCATAAATGAACAGTGTCCTATGGTTGGTGTAATTCGGTTGCATAACTGTACTAATCAAAAGAGAAGCGAATCAGGAATTGGAGTCATAATCGCAGTCATAATTGAAACGGGTAATCCTACATCGAAATCTCCCGACAGATTCAGGGAAAAGACGAAAAAGAAGCGGTCAGTTCAGGGAAAGAAATCAATGCATTTGAATAATATGTATAAAATAATACCATTGTCAGTGAGGACCAATTGTAGTTCACGCTCTTCGGGACACTCGATTCCTGTGTGAACCGGGTGGATTTCCTTTGATACAGAACAGCGGCTTTTCATTGGGTGTTCTGAAATTGTATCACGTTGCTACTTGGTTGACGCTGTCGTGAAGCATTGAATCACCACTTTACCGATGGTTGACTTGGGGTGCAGCCTTCGATTGGTTGTGCTGAAATCTCGTGCCTGTTCGTCACATTAGAATTTATCATGTTTGTTTAATCCATATCTCGATGCTAATCATGTATATGATCTATAAATATTCTCGTCAGGACATTCCACGACTAAAAACTATGAATTCTGTGCTAATTATTTGCTTGGTGAGAGTCATAAATGTCCTTGGATCAAAAAACGCAGATAGGCCGGATGGTAAACTGCACTTACTTGCACCCGTCCCGTCAAGATAACTGTTTTATCATTGGTCAGCACTACTGTTTTCTCACAATTCTTGAAGATCTCGGATTTAACCTCCATTCTTAACACATGCATGAATTCCAACACGTGCTGTTTGTGTACAAGAAACTTAGTTGCATCAAAACGTTGAGGACGTGCTCGTGCGAACAGAAGGCTTTGATTGCTACCGGTAGGATAGACAGCGAAATAGGAAAATATAGTAGATGGTGTGGCAATCTACATCAATGTTTCCTAGTGCTGCAAGTCAGAAGTGAGACTATAACTATTCTGAAAAATACATTGCCCGTTTCTCTGTTCGTTGTCATCCCAAATTTTCCCGTCACAAAAGTACAATGAATACTAATGTGTGTGACTTTCTCTCCTGTTATCAGACGGAAATTTCTGCTTTCTTTGATTCCTATATCTCTTTTCTAGTTTCGTTATTAGATGAAAATCTTCACTTACTTATTGGTGATTTCAATCATGCAAGAATTTCTCCCCCGCTTCCGTTTGGTCTGTTTGACCTTTTTCACTCTCCTACCAGTGGTAGCTCGGTGCTGGACAGAGTGATCACAAACCGTCCCCACTTATTCCCTCTCAAACTATTAGTCCCGGTTTCTATCAGTGACCACAGTATCCTTCTTGTTACACCAAAGGTATACTCTTGCACTTCTTATCAAGCATTCATATGTTCTACTCAAATGAAATTTCATCTGAGGGACTTTTCATCCAACTGAATATCTCTTCTCAACCGTTCTGTTGTCATTGTTCAGTCTTAGTTTGTTCCTTTTCCATCGTTTTTAAAGGTATCATTCTGTTGACTGAAACGATTGGATGGATCTTTAACTCGCGTTGCCCCATGAAAACCGTGGTTTTTCTGTGACAGTAGAATTACCTCTCCCTTTTGAAATCACTGACAAGGCACAAAAAAATGGCCTACAAATCTTACCATAAATCAGTCATAAAGCCCTATTCTGATTTAATCATGTTTGAGATAATGTATCTAAATGTGAACATCGCCTCCCAAATTCTGCTAACAAAGAACACCAGGCTTTTATGGCAAGGTATTCGCCTTCTCTATGGACAGAGCAGAAAATGCTCTAATACCCCATCAGATGTCAACGGCCTTAACGCGGCTTTCATCCACCCGTCAAATGAGAGCCAGATTACCTCATTCCCATGCAATGAATCCGATTCAGTGCCCTTTTCTGATGACGAAATATTCAGGCTTATTCGGTCCGCCAGTGCATCCTCAGCTTCAAGCCCTGATGGTCTTCCTCCGGCACTTCTGAAATTCGGAGCAGCTTCCCTAACCAATACGATGACATCCGTTTTGAATGAGTCCCTTTCTTTCCGGTCGATTCCTGAGTCCTGGTGTCAAGTTACCATTATTCCAATCCCTAAATCTTCGTCCTCAACTATTCTTGCAAAATGGCTTCGTCCTATCGCGCTGACCTCACCGGCTCTAGAGTTGACTGAAAAGACCATCCTCAGTAAATCGGCACAATCTCTTACGGTTCACTTCAGTTGGCATATAAACCCAATAGATCTGCACACGACGTCATATTCACTCTAATCCATTTTATCAGTGAGTGATTGAATAATTCGGTCAAGTCCATCAGTCGTGTTTTTCTTGACTATTCGTCCGCGTTTGATTCTGTTTCTCGATCATCCAGTCTTTTCACACTTGAATCTGTTGGCACTCCAAAACAGCTGCTCTCATGATTGGCTGATTATTTCACAGAGAGGGTTCACTGCATCACATTAGGATGGAGGATATCAAAACCTCTTGTTAATAATTCTGGTGTTCTTCAAGGTGCTATTTTATCACCAAATGTTTTTCTTTTATTAGCTATCTTCCGGTCCCACCCCCTACGCACATCCAAAAGTATGCTGATGACGCCTTTATATGTCAAACAATTTCATCTCCTTCGGAATTTGAGTCGTTCACTGAAAATCTGTCCCACATCCAACAGTTTTCTAATCAAACTGGTTTCAGTCTTAACATATCTAAGTGTGTAGAGTGTATTTTCAGTCTTTCCCACTCCTCATTTCCAATGGACTCTGTTAGCCTTAACTGAAAACCTGTATCCATAATGATCTCAGTTAAATACCTGGGTGTCAGCGTTGACAGCAATCCGCATTGGTCCACACATTTACAACTGTATGGGAAAACTGAGACACATGTCTTTTCAGTTGCAGAGACTTAGGCAATTCCGAACCCCACAGTCAGTCCTGTTTTCTTTCGTTCACCAATGCGTTTTACCCATTCCACTTTATTACTCCCTTGGAGTGTTTCCCGGTCTTTTAAAACAAAACTTGTAAATATTTCGTCGTGGTTGGATGATAATCAGTAGTGTATCATTAGTCCCAATCGATTGGCTAACCACAGAACTCGGTGATGGTCACATCAGATCTTGTGTTGAATGTACCTTTTCCAATCTTAAGATGACTGAATATCAATTTAAGATGATAAAGCATCAATTTCAGATGTCTGAATATCAATTTCGGATGTAATGTTGCTATGTGGATAATACGATAGAGCAATTGCTCCGTCGTTTCACATTGTCTTGTACTTCTTGTGGTGCTCTTGTAGTCACGTTCAGTCCATCCGTCTGCTGATGGCCATCCTGCTGTACAACCGAAGTTCACTGGGTCCATCTAAGACTCGCGGTTGTAAACAAGGTGTGGTTTTTCGCTCGGGTTAGCTGGGCAAGCACCAGGTCCGTTGTTG
>UZAN01000319.1:0-10819 GCA_900618425.1 Echinostoma caproni | reverse complement strand
AGTCAACTTCAGCTATTTCCTGACCGTCTAGTTTCAGAGCAGAACTTGGCAATACTCGGTCCTGTAGCATCACTTTGCACTTTGAAGGTGCAAAGCATATGCCGAACGGAGCGACAGAACTTGTTAATCTGTCAAGTGCTCTTCGTGCATTCTCCATACATTCGAACAAGCAGATGATGTCGTCAGCGTACTCCAAATCGTACAGCTTTTCTGCAGCTGCCCATTCAATACCTACATTTTGGAGACCACTTAGTACGTCATCCAGCGTTTCGTCCATGACTTAATTGAACGGGAATGGCGAAAGAGGGCACCCTTGACGAACACCGCTGCTAGTTACGAACGACTTACTCAGCTCACCGTAGACCCTTACGCTACCAAAAGTATGCGAGTAGAGTGAACTTAGTATGTTCACGTACTTCTGTAGCATTCCTTTGCAAAGGAGGGAACACAAGGGATTCACGTTCAACTGAATCGAGGCTCCTTTTAGGTCAAGGAACACGACAACCGTTGGTCGACGACCCGTATGGCCTAACTCGAGGACTTGACGCAGGGTAAAGATTTGATCGATACAATCGCGACCTGGGGGAAGTCCTAATTGTTGTTCACGGATGTTTGTTCCCTTAGACGGTGTCAGACGTCGAAGTATCATGGAGTCTAGTAACTTCGTGACGATTGGGATTAAACTTATTCCACGAGGGTTTACGCAGTCATTGCGAGATCCCTTCTTAGAAATTGGGACGATCAGTGATTCGCTCCAGGATGATGGATTGCGCTCGTGTGACCAGATGTCACGCATTATATCAGTAATCGCGTCTACGAGGTCGTCGCCCCCCCCATCTTGAAAAGAGTACGGGGAAGCCCCTCTGGTCCTGCTGCTTTTCCTTTCTTCAGGGTTTGGATGCAAGAACGAGCTTCTGCTGCAGTAGGAGGTTCAGATGACACGGACCCTCAGCTACACCGGAGGAAATAACCTGATTAGCTCCTGGCCAGCTGAACTGTTCGTTGAAGTACTCCACCCACCAGTCAAGCTGTTATCCCCTATAGTGAATATCTTACCCACTTGTCGCAGATTGTTTCATTAACTGTGATTCTCCAACCTCCTGTATTGCGTATCAGTTGGAAAAATCTTTGAATATTCCCTGATGCATCTGCTACTTCCATTTCACTAGCTATCGTTGCCCACCAGTTCTCACGGTTTTTCTTGAGGTCGATCTGAGTTAACGTGTCAGTTGAATTTGAGTGCCACGTTCCTGCCCATTGAGAGCTGTGTCGGAAGTTGGTGCTTGATAGGAACAGATGGTGGTCTGCGCAGGACTGAAGAAGTCGATCGCCATTATCTGTTCGCTGGCAGAGCAGTGCACAATGACCGCCTAGGCAAGCTTCCGATGCACTTAGTTTTCCAACTTGCGCGTTGAAATTACCTGCGAACACAACTATATAGAAGCTTTGGCTCAACCGAATGAGTTCGGTGAGTTTGTCATAAAACTCGTCCTTCTGTGCGTCAAAACTGCAGTTAGTCGGTGCCTACGCTGAAACGATGAATAAGCACCTTTTGGTGTTGCTTCCCTTCCGGACTCTGTTAGACCCTTGGAGCCGCATCGCACATAAGCGGCTGTTGACGAGGGTCCAATCGAGTAGTGCGGCTTCGGTTGTACTATTCAGTACAATTCCCACACCCCGCTGGCCTACTGAACGGGCTTCGTCATCATTTAACGTGCGGAGGAAGAACCTCGAAGACAATCCCGGTGGCATATAGTCCTAGGATCCTGGATTCGAGTCTCCGGCACGCAGCAGACATTAATCTCCAAGGGCATGCTTGTTGACCTACCTGCATCAGAGTCCTCACGTTGAAGGCCCCCAGATTCAGTGTCTGACGAGGTTTCAGAATATGCAATCTATTTTGTGGTAAACTACTTACGGAGCTACTTGGCGATGAACTTTGGTGAGTGACGAACAAGTTGTCTGAGGGAATGTAACGGTTTGGAAGAAGGGGTGAAGGGAGAGGGTTGGATACGGAAGATGAAGAGTTAAATAAAGGTTGGGATATCTGAGCAGTAGCCCACTTATCACTACCCACCCCGCTCGATGCAATGGGCAGCACGGTCCTGATTATCCTGCGGGACAACCCATGAAGTATGGAATTATGTTTTGGTTGTATATGCATTTGCGTTTGATGGACGGGTACTGCCAGGGTGTCCAGCCACTAAGCAGGAGAACGATTAGGGTTCTCGTCTAAAGCCTTAAGTTCTGACAAGAACCTGACTGCAAGGCAGCGGGCAAAGCGAAGTGGAGGCCCATATACTTGGATCAATTACTCCTCTACCATTTTACCGACTGAGACGCTAACTCGAGTCGCACCCCCAACCTGGAGGAACAGGAGACTGAACTTCGTCCGACCTCGACCCATTGACCTTCCAGGCATGATTAGATCTGTGGTTTGACAAAAGCCATTCTGTATGGCTCGTTGGGTCAGAGAGGTGCACAAGCCATCACACCACGTCAAGGTGCAGTCTCGTCGGTAATTCCCCACCGTTTGTATGCATTTAAATGCGATGGAAGGGTATACCCTTATATAGATGCAGGCGACTGTGCCCACATTTCTGTCAAAAATGTGTTCACCGTTACAGTGGGATAAAAAATGTAATGAAAATAATGTACAACAATGATAAAACTTAAATAGGTGTTCTTCTTTGTAAGTTTGAGATTAGTTCGTTACGGATCCTCACCGTGTCAGTGAGAAAACGAGCCAAATAGGGAACCCTTGAGTTCCGGTAAGTGTGTATGCGGGAGGGCAAGCAGCGAAAATTGGATCGGGTTGAGGCGTGGAAAACCTAGGTCGACATGAAACAATATGGTAGTCAATACCATAAGAGGAAAAAAACAAACAACGTTTCGGACTTGTCGCACCAACTGGAGTTAATGCAGGTTATTACACCACCTCCGAACTTCTTTTTGCTTCCAATCGAAGGGTGCGCGTTGTTTAAGCGGGATTAAAAGGAGTGAAGTTTTAGAATCAATGCAGCAAAGGTTGAACGACGAAGGTAATTGAGGGATTGAATAAGAGTAGTATCTAACAAGGGAGAAATTTGTTTCTTTCAAAAATGAAGTCATGGTATACAAAACCACCATTTTTAGATTCAAATCCTTATAATGCTAGTGAGGGCAGTCAAATGAGTTTACTCTGATTTTCGTGAGTGCACGAATAACGGGAGCGGTTATTTATTTAGTTTACACGACCCGTGTTTAATGAGAGAAAGAACCGGCAACCGAACTCTGAGACTTGGAGTGGTAAACCACAAGGCTTCAATAAGTTCAAGTCATTACTTTCCCAGTTAGAGTGAGACTGGGTGCTGGACCAACCCAATCTTGTACTAACATTTTTCACTTTGAAGGTGCAAAACGCATACCGAACATGGATACACTGGCATTCAAGCTGTCCAAAAAAAGCTTGCAACTTACCAGGATCTTCACTTAGTAGCACAATTTAAAGATCCAGGTAAGTTGCAAGTTGCACAGCTATGTATCGTCTCAGCAATCTAACTGTGCCTTCGGAATCTTTCTTCATGTTTGTTTTTGGTTCTTGGTCTTTCGTCCGTTGCTTTTGTCCCTTACACCAGGATCCGTTTAGTGCAGCTGTGGGCATAGCCTTTGCTTGCAAATAAGATGGTTTTCTTATTTCCTTCAGAGTGTCTCTATGCTGCAATGTGTTTCAATACTTCTAAACACGATCAGAATACATCTTTCGAGATTCGAAATGCCTAACCCAAAGCCCCAAGTGATCTTGTCGATTATGGATCGAGATACCCATCCAATTCGTGGACTTTTTCACCACCAAATCTCAAGCAGCAATCGCACCGATGAATCGGAACCATTTTATGAAAGTTTTCGAAGGTACTAGCCGATTAAATCTCATCGGCATGGCCTTAATCATGCTTCGTGGTTTCCCTTTGAGAGATTGTGCTAAGCTCACATCTCAAGGCGATACCATTCTTCATTGGGTTCACTTTTAATTGGAATTGAGACTTGATTTTTGTTCAGGAGTCGGAAAGATTTGTCAGTAATCCAGTGGTTGACTGTTTCTTTATATTAAGACTGCAACATTCAAAAGACGATCCATGTTATCCTGTTGAAATGTAGTTTTTCCTCATTGTGCTAAACTGTATGTGGGAAACAGAATATGTGAACCTTGTATCTTGCATACCGATTTCATCTGCGTCGTTCTTCTCGGGTGTACCAGTTTTACCATGTTTGTTTAGCATACTGACAACTCGGACCAGTGCAAATATGCATAATTTTTGAACCTATGCAGTCTCAGTTCTATTCTCATTGTACAACCAGTAACTATGCACTTCCGTGCATCCGTTTCGGTTGCTGTCTTTAGGCTGCCCATTTGAACGAACTGTTAGGAGGAAGACAGGAAAGTTGAAAAGTGGAGTCGAAGAGAAAATGGAGACTTTTAGTGAACCAAGGTTGAACAGCCGTATCACTCAGTGCCTCTAACCACCGGTTGCGATCATCCAGAGGTCCCCAGCCAGGGAGCCTAACGGGACCTCAGTGGCCGAGTCTCCTGGTTAGGGTTTCCATATCCTCATATCAGGTCTCATTTTTAACCACCCTCGACTTTTTTCCGCCCTCTACCTACCTGGACAAACGTCGCGCGCCGTGGCAACCTATTTGGTGACTTGTGTAACACATGCCCCACGCAATCTATGGAGACCTCATCGTGATGTGTTTACCGGGTGAGATAAAGCTGTCAACTAACAAAACTTGTCTGCTTGTTCTGTTACTTCCCCAGTTAGACTGAGACTGGGAGCATGATCAACCCAGTCCTGCAGCAACATTTCGCATTTTGAAGGAGCAACGCGCGTTCCGAACAAGGCTACACTAGCACTCAAACTTTCCAGAAAAACTTGGAACTTACCTGGATCTTCACTTAACAGTACAATATCGTCTGCATATTCCATGAACCTATGAACCTGACAAATTAAGTATTTTTCTCTTGGTTAGGTTTATTTTTAGTATATCGAGTACCACGGATACTTATTTTCGTGTTCCTCATTGCTTATGCAATTCTGATTCCAGTTTCAACCGTTTGACGCGGTCGATGGACGTTTCCACAGAGCGGTCGATTGTGTGGGCCTGTTCACTGTTCCGATCTGGTCGATTTTGCTCGTCTCATTCTTGTTGATTGGAATTCTGTCCTACGGGTTGGTCATGTTGAGCGCGGTTCAGCCGAACGCTCTGTACGATGATCCCAAATCCAAAATGGTTCAGTTGGGCGCGAACAATTGATTTCAGGGATCCATCACTATCCTATTCTTTCCTGTCTCGTGCATAATGAGGACCCGAATTACGACAGGTGTTCACCCCCAATTCTCCTCACCATACCTAACTTTCGTTTATTCGCGCTCTTCCTCGTGATTTCTCTTGTTGTTATCGTCGTTGTTAATGCAAACTTACAATTCATCCCGGGATTGGCTATCCTCCCACCGATCCATCTCTGCCACATTCCATATCCTCATTTATTGATTTTATTTCGTGCACCCTTCTCTCTCTCTGTTCTCTCACATAATTATGCTCGGCCGGAGCCGGCTCATCCTGTTTTACAGCTTTAAAATGCCATACGACAAGTTTTGACTACCCTATCATCTCGTTCCTTTTTTCGTCTCTGTCGTTTCTTTTGACCAATTGTGATAGAATAAAATGCTCGTATTTATTGTTATTCTCTTTATGTAACCCATGTTTTGAATTCACTTATGTCGGACATCTTCACTATCTGATTATAATAATGGGGACTGCGTTTTCCTGTTGATCTGGCTGATTGTTCAATTCCATTTGCAGAGCACATTCCTCTATCCGGGTGATGCAAAACTATCTGTCTGCCGTAACTTATTCCCTTGCAACTGGCTCTCTTGAGAGAGAGAGAGAGAATAAGCCGAATACATTTAGACTTTCTTCGGGAACGCACTTTGAGACGCAAGGCAGCAGTGTTGGTGTATTGTTGCCAGTGACTCACTAAGAACGCGTTTGTTGTTCTACTGGTATGGATTCAGTTCAAGAGCACATGTCTTTCAGTTAACTGAACAGGTTTCCTTTGTATCCGTTAGTGGTAAACACCGCCAACTCCTCTAGATGAACTGTCGGTCGTTCACCGACCTGGTTATAGGCTCATTTGTAGGTTTTCACCCTCTAACTCGGGGGTGACATCCACCGCGTGAAGGCGGTATGTAGGGCTTCCTCTCAGCAGAGTAAGATTGTACCAGGTGCAAAGTAAGGGTCGTCAGTCACAATCCAGTACATCCATCCACGAACATACTAGGTCTTTTGGAAGCGAAATCACAGGTGAGAGTGAGTTTATCTATTTAGACCGAAATGGTGAGGACACCCTCCATGAACGCGATACTACCAGGTCAGGGGTGCTACTCTTATCACACTCCTTACATTCCCATTGTTTAGAGATCAACTCAGGTGCGGCGTAATTTTTCAAAATACTGCTCACGTGTATTTCTGGTCGATTTGTCAAACTAGGTTGAGAGCGTTGAATTCTATGACAAAACAGCCATGGTGTTCTATTCTTCCGCACTTGCTTACGTGTGCAGCAGGGTGTCCCCGTGAACGAATACACTAGACAATCCGGTGTGGGCTGGAGCCGTGGACAGGGTTGACTGACAATCTGCAAGAGAGGAATATACAAACGCCATGAAGTAAACGGTTCAATGAGACATGAACACGACTCAATCAAACGGAATGGCAAGTTTCCAAGGTCGTTACATTATCCCTCCCCACGAAGGAACTCTGTCCTGAGCGTTGCTGGGTCAGCGCACCTGGGCAGTCACCAAATCTGTGATATGCTTCAGTTCGTTACCGAGTTTTAGTTCCCGTTCTGAACGATCTGAAATTAGCGACGGTTGATCGTAGTCTCGTGAACACATGTAATGCTATCACACAGGTCGGAGATACATGCAGAAGCACAATGGAACAATAGAAGGGGACAGGATTTATTTCCGGACAGGATTACAGCGGTTCAACGCGGGGATGCTAACAGAAGTAACGAAAATCAATAAAATCGATAGTTTCTCGTTTCAGCAAAGGTGACAGTTCTCGCTCTGGATTTCCTCGACCTCGTTCGGGTGTTCCTGCCAGGTTGGTGGTGCTAAAACACCTGTACAACAATGGGAAGCGAAGTTATAGTTATTGGTGGCTGGTTCGGTTTGCCTCGATACGGTACACTTGTTCCAGTCGATCGTTAACTTGTTTTGTAGCACAAAGAGCTGTATTTATTCCGGCACTATGTCTATAGTAGGCAACCGAAATCTCGTAATCGAATTGCGCAACTGGAACCCTCGACCTTTGATCATGTCATGGTTGACTGAGTACCGCTGGTCCCGCACCTCATTCTATTCGTAACAATGAGACCAAAGTTTGTCGATAAAAAGTACTGAATACTGATGATCCGTGCTTCACACTCGTGTGTTCTGACGTGGTACTTGGAGATTCGTGATGCACACTATATTTATCACAACCGGATCTATATATATTTCACGTTTTCTTTTGTCTCCCGTATTTGGATTATGAAAGAATGACATCGAAACCAGAAACAACGAACTAGTGATTTAAGAATTGTGCTCGCTTTACCGAGTGCGGTGCAAAACTATACCGGAAATTTCTTTCCGAAATACAACAACAAAACGTTTTTCTTCATTTGAATTTAAGAAACGGCAGAACCCACGAGAAACCCTGATTCGACTAATAGCTGTTATACGCACTCCGAAATGGAAATTGCACTGGGAAAGACGCATTGTACTGTATTGAGTAGTGGAGAATGCTGTTCTTCAACAATAATAGGTTCTAGAAAACAGACAGATCAGGCAAGTAATGTAAAAAAAAGCGAATCGGGATTTCAAAGGGTCAATGCCTAGAGCGGTTGTCACTGACAACATATAAGCGTAAAACAATGTCCAGGTGTTGATCAAACTCGTGCAACGTCACTCTCATTTTGTCAATACATTTCAATCTCCGATTTCTTGTATATTGATGGCTATCCGTAAAGTGTATTAATTACTGACTTTATCCCCCACTTCTATGTTCTTAGATCTCTTTAATCACCGTTTGAATCTGCAAGAACTTGAGTGTTGCAATGAAATTTGTAGTAGTTCGAAAGTTACAGCTCAGATTTGGGAGATATTTCATGCCAAGTAGCATGGGAATTCACTCCTTTTAGTAAATGATTCCTGTCTCATGAGAGTGTTTATTAAGTTGAGCACATGTATTCTAAATTGCTTATCTCTCTCTCTTTTGATTCAGTGCACAGTAAATAAGAAAATAAATGGAAATATTCTAACTTAAATAATTTGAGGAACTTTTTGGCTACAAACTACTCACGCATTATCCAAAATGCTGAAAGAACTGAAACTACAGTCCAAGACACAAAAGTTGATCTTTGAAAGTGGTGTGCGTCTCTTTGAATAAGCGTCCTGTAGTGTCACCCGACGAAACATTCAAAAGGTTTTGGCATATAATTAAAGCCGAGAGACACTTAAATCCAATGACTCAGTTCCTTACATGAGCGGGTGATTTGATGTGAACACAAGCCCAAATTTTGCACAATCAATGGAATTTCTCCATCAAGATGAAGAGCGTCGACTACGACCGGCCGTGATGCACTTCAGAACGGGACTCCGGGTTCTCAAAACAACCAAGTTACCGTTGGTCCAACCAGAAGACTTGTGGTTGTTGTAGACGTTTATTGAAGTGCCGTGGCACAGAGAACGTACCGGTACCGGCTCAAGAGAGTTTGCGTTGAAGCACGAAGGCAACGGACACGATAACGAGCAAAACAGATCGAAAGCGAAAAGTGAAAGTTCTTCGGCGGAAGGATACAACAGCTTTCGATTGTATAAAACAAGCGTCACATGACGTTGGTACTAAAGTAAAAATGTGAACATACATTTAGGTTGTAGAGAAAAAAGTGGTGTCCGGCAAATGTCTACTATTGTCCGGCTTTCACCGTACAATCGGGCACACTAAAAAGACAAACAGAGAGGGAGAAAACCGATCATATCAAAGCAAGATGATGGTTGTATTTGATCGCAGCAGAGAAGAGCTGCACAGAAGCAATCTGGAGAATAGGCCAGGCTGATTAACCGTTTTTTCCTCACGCTTTCTTCTGGAAAATGATGACTCAATTTAAAGTACAGTTGAGGCTACGTGATATGAAGCCGTTATTGAAAGCCCAACAAAGTAGAGCGCGTATTGATTTTACCAACAGATTGAAATCGTGTCGCCCGTCCATTTGCTAATGCTTTATCTCACTGGTGGCCAACGAGTAATTCAGTATGAGGTGAAAGCTAATCTACTGAGCCAGTTTTCTAATGAATTTCATTTCATCTGTCCAAAGGAGTAAATATTCAGTCCGTCTGACGAGTTGGAAGGAAAGGAAATACTGAGCGCTTTGTTATTGGTCTCTTGCACGCACCAATCTCGATATCGCAAAATGTTTTCCTTGACGACAGAGGTTTTCGGTGACTGCTACTCTCTAAACGCATTCACGGAAGTCAAATTTTTTTCTCAGATGAAGGGTGGTATATCTTCTCGCTTGAGGTTGGTATTGAATAACGGTTAGACCTAATTAAGTATTTTTTCACATTTATGCAGTCTCTGGAGGGGTCAAGTTCAATGTCAAATTCATTCGATTACCGCGCAGCACCTGGGATTTTAATTTAATGGAAAACGTTTCCCTGTATCAGAAGCAGGAATAAGTCAGTTGATTCCACAGTGGTTAGGGTGTGGGGTGTATTAGAACAAACTGGTACATTCTGTTTGGCAGTCAACTTAGTGGACTCCATGCTACAGCGACTGCCTCCAATGTTCAAAACTGAAGAAGGGTAAATGGAACATGGATGGGATGAAAGTACAACACCTGTATGAAGTATATGAGTCATTTTGATAAATGAATTATAGTTATATATATAAATTATAGTTATGTTTTCTACTGTTTGCAATTGACTCGCCAGCAACCATTGTCAAAATCGCGAAATCGTACATTTTAATGGCATATGGCTAATAAAGGCAAAGATATAAGTGGGTATTACATCAGATATCTTGCCTCTGTTGTGGGTCAATATCATATTCGATCCCATGAATGAGGCTGGAAAAACGAAGCAATGAGAGGAAATATGTTTAGCACACTAAGTAGGGCCGAAGTTAACACGCGTTTACGAATCCAATCGATCGGGCTTATCAAACGATTCCCAGAGCAAGCGCAGATTGAGAAGGAAGTCGGGTACGAACGTATGTGGTATAATGTGACCTGCAGCGGAAAGTGTACAGAGAGCCAAGCGCACGATACAACTCACCGGAAATTGTGCCAAGTTCGAGGTCATATGTGTTCTCGAAACGGAGGGCAATAAAACAAAATAGGGTCTCTACATGAGTCAGGGAAATGATGTTGGAAAGTGAAAATAATGTTACTACACAGCTCCTCCCTCCCCCCCCTTAGAAGGTTGGAGAGGAGCGACAAACCTTCGAATAGTCAAATAAACACGGTGTATATGTGTGAAGGTAACGCAACTGAGTGTACAGTATGCGAGGGTCCAATGGTAAATCAGTCTGTGGCAATTGACTTGGGAAAACGGTCAACACAGTTATGTGTGTGTGGATGTCGCGCAAAGGCTGCGTGATGTAGAGGTTCCGGAAGGTCAGGATAGGTTGGCGAGACGATTACGGAGCCGGTCGGTGCCACGTGGACAAACGTTCCAGTTCAAGTGCTACTGCGGCAGCTGACAGTATAAGGCCGTCTCTGTTGAAGGGAAAAATGATC